>PGFW01038125.1:6148-26530 GCA_003123925.1 Haematobia irritans | reverse complement strand
ACCTATATGTCAAACTTTTTGGGAACGTGAGAAAAAATCGGGCTATAAAACAGCTTTACCTGAGCCATCTAAAAAACAAATGATTATGGAAGGCCTTAAGGAACTCAAAGGCGAGATTCACATGTGGAAAGAGGAAATGAAGGAGAAATTCGAATCAGATCCCATTTTGGTTTTCCGGCCCGGTGAAACTGACATTGTATTTAACTTTAAAGATAAAGCATCGCTGGATAAGTGGATTGTGACCACAGATATGGACCACAATGAAGGTAAGAGTACAGCTACCTTAGAGTTGAGCAATGCTGGTGCTGGTCTATTTCGAGGTGAAGTCAATTCAGAACATATTAAGGATGGCGTGATTAAAAGAACGGGTTATGCCAATATTAGGACGAAACGCGTCCGGGTATGTGAGCAATCTATTACTAACCAAAAGGACAAGATAAAAATGTTAATATGCTTAATTTTAGAAATCTTTCAAACGGGAGTCCACTTACGATTGGAGTCAATACAACATGTTAGTACTAAAAATTCGAGGTGATGGCCGGAGTTATTTGATAAATCTCCACTGTGAAGGATATTTTGACTTAATGTGGAATGATGTTTATCATTATGCTTTATACACAAGAGGTGGTCCACACTGGCAAATTGCGAAGGTATAGTTAAAGGTTTTTAATAATTAAATATGATATTTTAATTTATTGGTATTTACAATGTCTATCCTTTGTAGATTCCGTTTTCTAAATTTTTCTACTCATCGAAAGGACGCATACAAGATCGTCAACAGGCAATTCAATTGAATCGGATTACACACTTTGGTTTTTCAGTAGCAGCTAAGAATGGCATGGATGGTCCCTTCAACTTGGAAATCGATTATGTTGGTTTGGAGTTTGATCCCAGTCACCATGAAGAATTCGCATATGAAATGTACAAAACTCCAGCAAAATACATTGCAGCAACGTAAAATAAGTATAGAGTTCAATGATTTGTACATAACACGATCCCTAGAGTAATCGAAACAATCTAAATTTACAACAGATGCATATTATTTAAAATTAAAACCAATTGAAATAATATTATTGAAGTGTATATTGTAATGATTCCATTGCACGTCTGACATTCCAGCTATCCATATTGAGCGATACAACTCCAGGAAATGTTCAAAATTATAGATTCGAAATTTTTAGACAACATATCGCTAGCGAGTCGGATCTGAAGATCTTTTCACGATTTTTACTTCCCCATAAAAATCATTTCTAATTTTTACGGGTGTGGAAGTGTATTTTAAAGAGAAAATGAAAAAAAACATGTTTGTGGCAAAGGCTAATTTTCGAGATATCAACTACTGAAAAAAGTTATTTTCTGTAATTTCTAACAAAAAGTTTGGGTATGAATAGAAAAAGTTGTAACAAAGAGAGAGATTTAACTCATAGTTTTGCCAAGCATAATTTAATATGTAGTGCTCCGATAATCTCAATCTTGATTGGTGCCAAGTTATTAAAATGTTTTGTGCTTGATCTTTTTGCGTTCTTCTTGGTTCAATTTTGATCTCAACCGTTTCGACAACAATGGTAAACAATTCTCTTGCAATTGGTTACCGTCCATCGGAGAGTTTTTCTTGTAATAGGGCCAATGAGTTTCTCTTGCCGTTCGGAACTTTTGCCCAAGGATCGTCATTTTTACTTTGGATGTAAAAACGCATAACGTGTCGATTTAATACCAATTCTTTAAGGGCTTCACTTGTAGGTTCTGCCAACATAATGCGATTATCTTTTCATTACAGTACAACCGTGTATAAGACGTCGGCGTTTTTGGATTCCGGCGGGTGTGGGCATTGTAAATGACGTGTCTCTGCTTTAAGCAGAGAGACAGATGAATCAACTGGGTATTTTGACTGGCAGTCGATATGACCGAAGTTTCGCCATTAGCTGGCAAATAGTAGGTTCAAATGTTAAAATTCTTCACGTATTTTTATTTGCCGAAGGAATGCCAATTTTTTCTGCCCTCACCATGGACGCAGCATTACATTTTTAGGTTCACAATTTTGTATGGAGTTGCATGCATACCCTGAGAATATGTAAATAAAATATCAAATTTGTTTTAATGTTGGAATAATTTGTTGGCTGCCTTTGCAATTTACTTACCTTTTTGGCATCGGCATTGAGCTGAAAAACTCATATATTCCACGGACATTTTCACTTTCAACAACTTGGCGATTTTCGAATTCACACTTTTGGGCTCCGGCTTTAAAATCTTATTTCGTACTGTTTCCGCTGGACACAGTAGCCTGGCATTTATTAACCATATTATTTTCTCATTTCGGTGCCCATTTCTTAAAATATATGTAATGAAATGAAATCCAGCATGCAACATGCCAGGTGTTGCAAAATACACGCATAGCTGCCAGGATTATCAATATATGTTTTATCAAATGGCTTTATTATGCTTAAAATCGAACCATGTTACGATGTAGCGAACGGTTTTTTACGATCTTTTGATTAGTCCATGTAATGAACATTATTGTAATATGTATATAGCTTTTTCAGTTAGCCCCAGAGCAAATAATATATGGGAATTTCAAATTCATTCGATCCACAATACGTTTGTTCCAATAATATGGCATAATTCTTGAGCTCTACCCAACAAATAACTGGTATTAGAACTTTGCCCCCCTTGGCATACACCATTCGTGAACTTTTTTCAAGAAATCTGCTTTCGCGCATCTTTTTAGAATCCAACGTATGGTTAGTGTCATATGGTGTTTTCGGATTATCAAAAAGGTCTTGGCCGACATTTAATCTATCCATGCAGCTCACCGGAAATGTTCGATCGGTTGTTCCATATTGTAATCGCCTGTGTAGACAACAGACTAGTGGAACACACACGTATGCCCAACAACATAGCTGCCCCCAATACATGAACCAGCAATAATACGAGCTTTTATTTCCAATTCACTTATCACCATTTACACTATTGATGCAAAGGAACCTGTAACCATTTTCAAATACAGTCTATTAATCATTTTTGCGTTGTAAAAAAATTGGCTCGCCTTTAACGTTCAACCAGCAACTTTCTGCTCATGTCTTCAAGTAGTAATAGGAGCGACATAGCTTTTGTGGGAATGGGTCATATATATGGGTCCCGGAAAAATCAAACCATTTTGTCAGACATGTAAGGCAGGGCACTCACAATGATGTAAAAGCAACAATGGATAATTAACGAATTCAGATTAACAATTTTTTTTTATAGGCTTTACATACCCAAATGAAAGTGAGATTATAATAACGGGCAATCATGGTGACTGGTTATTGGAGCCATCCCGGACAATATAAGAGAAATCCCGGAAATCGTCTTTCGTCAATTATAGCCCATATGCATACCCACAGATCCAGCATAATATTGTTTACCGCCCATTGATAAAAGAACGGCAACTAGCGGCAAACATTTCTTGCCCGGCGCCCAAGAGGAGTTACTTTAATATTCTGGCATTTTACAAAATTGATTTCAAGGGCTTTGCCGTCAGTCTTCAATTTTGGTTGAATATCGATTTGTTAGATAACTTGCGGATTCCGGTAGTCCGCTGGCAAAATACCCATTATTCAAATTCAAATTACTGCACGTTGAATTAATATATATTCTTATTTACATTATGGACAAAATTTCATCCAGTCCGTACTCATCGATTCTATCCTAAATGAAAAGCGTTCCATCGTTCCCCTTCATTTAGGAGTTGGCCAAAATTTGCTAAGTTGCCAAATTAAAAAAGGGACGTGCATTCTTATAAAAGCCGGTATTCGGTTTTACCGCGATACTTAGCAAACTTGCTAGTGATGCGAAATATTCTTATTTTTACAATTGAAACTCACTTTTGTATGGAAAGGTGATTTGAAAATATTTCATATAGCGAGATTTCGGGCATAGCGTGAACGTTGATTGAAAAAACCCTGAGATAACTTTTTTAAGAAGCTGTATTAACTCTGCCAAATTTTTTTTTGAATTTGAACGGCACTTCTGAGAATCCACGACCACGTCGAAAACAATGCGTATACGACATCCAAAAATTCAGTCAGTATTTTAATGAAAACAATATCACTTTATTCCATTTGTATTAAGATGGTTTTCAAGTAGTTATTTTTTTCTGTATTTTATTCAAGTAATTTACAAGAAAAATATTTGCGCTGGGTTTCCCATAAAATATTCAAAATGCGCTTTTGTAATACATATCAACACAGAGAAGATGGTTGGTTGCAATTCGATAATTACAATGAGGAAATGAATGTGCAGTAACTTATTTTTTGTTACAAGAACAACTGTTTTGATTATTTTCGCATTATACATTCAACACGACATAAAATAGTTCACGAGGAATGCAAAACGGAAATTCCCATACACATCACACTTAGGTTAATCAATAACGCATGCCGATAAATTTGGTGTTTATGCTGCAATAAAATTGTTGAGCTAAGAACCAGCATAGGTGAGACAGTACATCATGGAAATCAACAAAATGGTTGGTACAACCAAAAGTTGGAGTATACTAATAGAATCTTAGTTCAATATAGGACGGGCGTAAGGTAGTTTGTTGCAAACAAATAAATATTTATATCAAAACCATCGAAATATGGTAAATAATGGTATGACGGCTAACAGAAACTTTGCAAAACGGGGAACAGCATTTACTTATAATAGTCCGCAATACTTTGAATAAAGTTTATCCCATAGAAAAGAAGTGGCCTCAGGTAAGTAGCGCACCGAATTTTAATAAAAAAGGAATATTACAAAAATTTCCATAAAAATTGCAGGGCTTCATACAAAACAAAGCAACAAATAACTTTTTACGGCAAAGCGGAGCTGTTTGTTTATTGTATTTAAGAATACGAGGAAGAGTCCTAAGTCGGATTCTGTCATTTATATCTTAGAAGCTTAAAGGAAGAAATTTCTGGCAAGTATATAATTGAATAAGGTTCTGTAGTTTGACGCACATAATTTGCAACGCTAATAACCATTCTGTCCATTGTATACAAACATTACCTATAAAAAATTTGTATATTGTAATGTAAAATGGAATCTTTCACATAATATGTAGATCAAAAAGCCTTTGTTGTTAGCACCCTTGTTGTAATTTATTTTCGTAGTTTATTATGATTGTAAATCTTGTAATAAATTAAAAAATCCTCGAATATATATCTTGCCCTTCTCAATTTTGGATATGTCGGCAAATTTTGGTTTAGGAGTAATAGTAAAGAAAAAATCGAGGCGGTTGCACCAACAAACAAAACAAATTAATATGAAATTTGTAACGTGGTTTTTGTCGTCGCTGAGGTAGACCAAGTGGGTCGTCCAGGATCAACTTTAAGGACGCCACAAACGCTTAAATTAAGAACTACAACGAATTTGGTGGTTTTTATACAATAATATTAGTACGAGGGCCTTATTATGTTATGTTGAGCCTTGATATACGTAATAATGTTTATGTCTGCATGGGCGGTAAGGCTGAGGGGCGGTGATTTATTACGTAGCCTCTTAGTACTCGAAGTCGCGTTGTATGACGATTTGGTTGCTAAAGTCGTTGTTCGGTGAAATGATTGATCGGTTGGTGGATTCGGTTGACGGTTCGATTGAATTGTTTCGGGTTGATTGATTCGGTTAATGGTTCTTGTAGCGGTGAAGGTAGTTGCGGTCAGCCGTCGGTGGCTGGTTGTGTTGGTCTTTGGTTCGGCTGTCGATGGTGGCGAGGTTGATGATTCGGGTGATGCCGGCGATATGTTGATTGATTCGGGTGATGCGGCGATACGTTGTTGATTCGGTTTATTGCGGCGATTTCCACGTGGATAGCGATGTTTGACAATGCCGGGTGAGGTGGTGATTTCGCTGTTGATTGTTGATTCGTTTGTTGGGTTATGTAGCAAAACTACAAACTATTTGTCGAAACTACCTAGGGGAGCAAAGCTAATAGGCCGAAGCTATTAGTGGGAAGCGAAGCTTAATACTGCCGCGAGCTATTAGTGCGGAAAGCAAGCTAATCGTCGGTTGAAACGATTAAGTGCGGAAGCAAGCTTAATTGCCGAACAATAGTGGGCGTGAAGGCAAGCTAATAGCCAGAAGCTATTTAAGATGCGGAAGCAAGCTTAATAGCCGAAAGCTATTGTGCGAAGCAAGCTAATCGTCGGTGAAACGATTAGTGCGGAAGCAAGCTAGTAGCGAAGCCACTAGTGCCGGAGCAAGCTAATAGCCGAAACTATTAGTGCGGAAGCAAGCTAATAGCCGAAGCTACTATGCGGAAGCAAAAGCTAATAGCCGAAGCTATTAGTGCGGAAAGCATAAGCTATATCGTCGTGAAACGATTAGTGCGGGAAGCAAAGCTAAATTGCCGAAACAATTATGTGTCGGAAGCAAGCCTTAATAGCCGAAGCTCTAGTGCGGAAGCAGCGTAATAGCCGAAACTATTAGTGGCGGAAAAGCAGCTTAAATCGTCCGGAAACGATTTAGAGCGGAAGAAGCTTAATTGCCGAAACATATTAGTGGCGGAAGCAAGCTAATACCGAGAACTATTAGTGCGGAAGCAAGCTAATCGTCCGGGAAACGACTAGGTGCGGAAGGCAAGCTAATTGCCGAAACATTAGTTGCGGAAGGGAAGCTAAAATGCCGAGACACTTAGTGATGTGCGGTGGTAGAGGTTCCTGTCGCTTAGTGTGAACTGACTGGCGGTCGTGCCACTCGCGCGTGTTCAGTACCTTCGGCTTGGTTCGGGAGACTCTTGCTCGTTGTCCCAAAACACGAGTTTTTATATTCTCCCACAGCCACAACGTAAGATGAGAATTATGCTCATGAGCAAGCAGAAAATAAATTTGTGCTCAAAGTCAGACTACCAATATAATTTTATTTTTCCCATACCCACCCAGGACTCTATTGAATGACAGTGTATGTGGTATGTGGAGAGTAGGGCCAGTTGGGTAATGTGGCCATAAAAGGCACACATACATTAAATACCACAACAGGAGGCAAGCAATCAAAACAAATTGATATGTACGGACGACATGCAAATACAAAAATGTATTTCGTTCCGTTACAAATTGCGACAACCAATGCAAAGTTGATCCAACATACTACGAATGTAGTTACAAATTGGCCAAATGTTAGTTGTGGCTGACAGCTATCATTGATAGTTGATGGAACCATCTGTTTTCGGCTGGCAAATAATTCGGTTTGAAGGCAAGGAATTTGTTTTCTGGGTGTAGTGATGGCAAAATTACTTTCATGTTTCATTTCCTACTTTTGATTAAATTTCCCGATCACTGTTGGCTTTTGTTAATAGTGTCACTTACGAGTTGTGTAGCGATGGGGAAATGTAAATCGAAGCTTTGAAATTGCTGGCAGGGGTATTTAGTTCAGATAATTGAAGGCTTGCTACATTTTCCTTGGTGGGCATCTGCATTTGTAACCTAAGAGGTTTTACACCTCATTTATGTAAACGAAAATTTGTTTGGCCAACAAATTTATTTATTATTGTTGTATGTTGGATTCTAATGTGTATACTTACTGAACTTAAGTAATTCTGTTTAGATTTTGCATTCACAGTGATGCATTAATTTGATTGATGTGCATCGTGGTGCATGGTATGCGGTTTAAGAAAGAGCGCGCTTAAAGAGTGAATGTTATATTTTAATAAAATGTATTTCATTCGGATTGAATTTGGAAATTTCTTGTTACAACAAAAATAGTTAAAAAATAATGCAAAATCGGCGAATGTCAGAACACGTAAGTTTGTTTTGAAAGCATTTCGTAAAATTTTTTAAGAGTGATTTTTGGCCCAATGTTTAGGCCAGAAGCTTGAAATTATCGCTGCGCAGGTCTTTTTGTAGAAGTGCCTTTAGCGCTTTTTATCTAATCCTATGTCGGAGGCCTCACATGTAATTGCTATGACAGTCTTCAATTCAAATTTTGAAAGGATTTGGCAACTCTATTTGTAATCAATAATAAATAACACAAACGCCGGTCAACCGTGACCAAGCCAGGACACCTAGCTGGGTCAAGTATCTGCCCTCCTTAGGAAGTATCTAGCCCAGGTTCAGTGATTTAAATAGTTGGACGAGACAATATCGTTGCGTATATGCCAGGAGGGCTCACGCAAAATGCATTGGCAACTGAACCAAAGGATTGAGGCAATCAAATTGCGCTGTTGGGCTTGGAAAGAAGTTTGTAAAGTACGCTTGAATATGATTGCAATTGTAAATTTAATATAATGTCTCTGAATTTTCCAGTACTCAAAATTTTTTGCGCATTGACAGTGATGATTGGCGGTTTTAGCTGAAGTATGTAATATGCGCCGGTGGAAAAAATGCAAAATCTTTAAGTTATTCTTCAATGAGTAGTTGAGTTGCGCTTGGAATAGTAAATATTTAGCAACAGCTGCAACAAACGGGGTGTAAGTCTCAGTATGGGATCTATCAATTTGGACGACAAAAACAGCTTTTTTAGTATACATGATCATGAAAAAGAAACCGCCACACAGTAACTTTTCAATAGTAGTGAAATGAAATCTTCTGATATCGGGATCGCAGGATGGTACTATAAATGCTTTGACACACGTTGCGAAAAAGCCGTGAATACTTTCTATAGTAATTCGGTAATCTGTTACGTGATGTGAATTTAGTCCCACACAGTAATTAATATATTTTCCTGCTGTATCGGAAAATGGAACAGTGCACTTATGGGCATGCTGAGAAGGTGAGTGCAAATTTTAAATATGGGGCTTTAAAGTGTTGGGAAACATTGTTGAAAGTGGGGATATTTATTATCCAAAACCTACCATTTTCGCAAAGTTCTTTTTAGCAGAATTTCAAAGTAGAATATCAAATACTAATATATAAAGGAAAATGCATGCCCGCAGAATTTCTCTGAAGACTGCGTACAGTGCCATCTATATATTTTTTAACTCTACATTAAAGTTGGCCTCTTTCAGATGCGACAAATGTATATTGGCAATTTTTTAACTGGCCACAGTGGGTTCCTATTTTACACATGTGATTGGCACCAACGAATAATTTGGTTGGGCTACCGGAGTAGAGGATAAATCAGATGCAAAGGTCAAGATTTTTAGACTTATATAATTATTATTGGTATTGCGTTTAGTAATATGTTTATATTACAGGTATGGATAATGGACGGTAAAGCATCTTTCTGACACATCAAATACATACTATATGCTGTTGTGGGTCGAGTCAAATGGAGGCCGGAGAAAAACGTAAACAAATCAACGTAAACCATAATTTAAGAATTTGTTTTTTATTATTGATTTCATTTACAGTTACATATTGCTAGCTGTGGGCTTGGTTTGTTGATTATAGCATCCATGTTGGTGGGATATAAGGCGTCCATTTATACTCATTTGCCTTCCTTTTAAATGATCACACAAATGTGACAACAGGTATTGCGGTGGAAAGGGTTAGACAGTCAGACAATTCTATCAGACCAGTAAATGACTCAACCAGTATATAGAGCATGCTTTTAAGGATGCAACAACGACGGCATGAGCTTTAAAAGCTGCAAGGTGGCCAGTTTGGGACGGAAAATGGAGATATTTCGTTTGCGAATAAGTTTGAAATACTATCTACCAGTAACTATCAGCTCAAGTATGTAAAAACTCAATAACTTTGATGTAAGTGGCTATGCACGAAGGACCTATGTAATCCTATGTTTAACTGTTCTTTGCCTAATATTATCGAACCGCCAAAGGTCGACGGCAGTAGGCAGAACAATTTCAGACTTTGGGAAATCAAAAATGTGTAGATTTTTATGAATGCATCAGTAAGAAAAACATCAAAGATAGATGTTTTTGAAACGCCTTTAATGTTATTTATTATTTATTTTGTTACTGGATATGTAGGGCCGGAGATATCCATTCAATTAAAAGAAGCATAGAATGCTTTATTTTGGCTGTGGGCCAAAGAACTTTTACTTTTCGGGTAAATTTACAGAAATTTGCATAACACCAAATGGCAAATGTATAGTCGGCAAATATGCAAACACAATGCAACTAACTTTGGGGAATATTTTGGAAATTGCTTAAATGGTTCAAATGCTTTAAATCAGATTAAGTACGAACATGCGTAATTCATTTTCAAACCCAAAAAAGCTTCACAAGCAATCACGCCGACCAAACACAAGTGGTGAATCCAGATGTGCTGAAATGGGATCGCGCAAATGAAATCAAAACGAAGATAAAATATAGATGTAGAACTAAAATCTCAAAGATGAATGATTTCCTTTTGGATACAAATGGTCTTTAGCGTGAAAATCATGCCTATTCTCAGCCGCATGGTTCGTATTTTTGTCGAGAGCGACAATATTATCCGAGATTACATTTGATAATTTTGTATTCATGTTACGTAATGTGTTTGCAATCTATGTTGGAACCACCCGAATTTCACAAAAGCTCTATCACTGCCGAAACAGCTTTAGCATTGTAATGTTTCAGGCGGCCAGACCACAGGCTTGATAATAAAGCGAAAGACGCGTGACAAATCACCGTGTGGAGTAAATGCCCATCTTTTTTTTTAGCCAATTCAAAAAATTTTTTGTGTAACGAAAATCTTTTTTAAGCTCGCAAATTTACCGTAATTTTATAAAAGTTAGTCGCCAAGTAGCCGCCTATACCTATGTGGGCAACCACATGCAATTTATAGCGGATTGTCTACTGTTTGCAAAATGGACGTAGGAGATGTTTCAAGGAACCGCTTTTGGCAGTATTGATTGTATTGGAGAAAAATCGTAATATTTACATTAGCGTATGCTTTTAAATAGTAGTATATTGGCATATGTTACTCCGATTCGCTTAAAATTGAGAGTTTAGTAATGAAGAAAAAAAAAAACAGTCCATTTAAATAAAGGAGATCGATTTTGAATTTACTAAAAATTAGTATGGGTTTTATTGAGTTGTCCCTAAACACATACATAATTATCCTTGCCGCCATATACAATACGCGAATTTAATATCGTAATGTACAATGGTCGCAAAGCGGATAATTTTTTTTTTTTTTTTTTTTTTTTAAAAAAAAAAAATTTTTTAAAACCTTTTCGTAGACTCTCACACGCACTCTGTCTATGGAACTTATTGTGATCATAGGAAAAATTCACATATTCTCGCGATTTCAAACTAATAATCTCGCTCACTCGGCGAGGATGTCTTGTCCTCTCTAAATATTCGTATGTAGCCTTTGAAATCTAATGGCCCATATTCATAATAATGTACGAAGTTTTTATCGAAGGAATTTGTATGGTAAACAGTTACAGTTTACGTTAAGTTTTATGAATATGGGGTGTAATCTTGGAGAGTGCAAATAAAAGAATAAAATTTGAACAAATTTTTCGTGTCCGCAAGAAGTGAAGGCCAATGTGCTTCATTTTTTCCATGATATCAATAAACACTATCTTTGGAATGTCTTTTATTTTTATGAAGAAAAGCGTACTTGTTTATGTAATTAAACGTGCATTTTTTCTTTTTTGGTACAATGACGCCTTTTTAGGATAAGTTTTACTGTTTTTTGAGAAAGGCACTACCAAACTTCACATTCATATAATAAACAAATCTTTGTTTATCTTCTTGCTTCTTTCCTTTTTCTTAGGAACAAATTGGTTTGCAAACTTAACATCGATCAAATTACATCGTTACCAGATGTGAACGAAAAGCCTGTGCTTGTACATGAAATCTATTTCATGGATAAGATCCGTAAGACAACTGAATCAAAAATCTACTTTGGTTCAATACCAAATTTGTGGAGATTGTGGGACGGACTTTGGGTGGCAATGTGGATGGTATTGTCAAAAGGTGCAAATCAATGGCGTTTTGTCTTAAATGTTCAAATATGTGGCCTTAATTGTACGAGGTTTCTATATGCCTGGTGTCAGGATGCTCCCACGGAGGACACATACAAACATTGATGGAATTAAAATTTTGCCAATCATTCAAAGTTCCTAAATGTGGAGCATTTATGTGAATACAATTGATTTCCCAAATGTGACTATAATAATAGTAAATAGTAATATAGCTCGTAAATTAAAATCAAGAAGTAACAAGCAATTGTAAAGAAAGAAGTCAGTTATTTAGTGTAGCGATTATATATTTGTTTTGTTGTTAGGCGTTGAAGATTTATAAAATGTTGAGGAAAACAAAATTTTTTTATATGTATTTTTTTATATAATTGCAATAGAACTCAAAATAATAAGAGCTTGTTAAAAATATTCAATTGACTTAAAAGTAATTTTAAATGGCAAGAATACAGACCTTTTCCGACGGCATTAAAAGAGAATAATACAAAAATAATATATTAAAAAAAATTAAAGAGATTTGAAACGTTTTTTGTTTAGGAAGTTAATGTAAGTCTATCTAGCTTCGACAGAGTTCTAAACTACAAGTCAAGCATATACTTGCGCAGAACTGCCGCTCAAAGCCGAAAATACATTTGTAAAAGTATTTTTCCGCTTTAAAAAAGCTTTGAGAACAATCTAAACTTTAAATGTATGTGTTTTCCTTATTACACAAAAGGAACCATTAACAACGACTATGTGCTGTTTTTAACCAAGCGTCAATTGAGAATTATTTTGGGGTATTGGATTCTGTTCCTTTCCACTTTCCACGATTTGTAATAAAAGAATAAATTTAAAAGTTTCGATTTTGTGGCATGAACCTGGCGGCTAAATTGTCCAAGAGTTAAATGTTCCCAGGGCTCACTGTTTGGCAAGCATGCACCGACAACACCCTTCCGTCCACATTAACAGCTGTTGGGGGTATTAGCCAAAATGGTATTTCATCTTGAAAGCTGTTAAATTATTTTTAACAAATTGGAGATTTCATCATAACGTATGGTCATTGAATTTAATTGACATGGTATAAGTACATAGCCCCAATGATTCCGTAGAATTTTGTTATTAGTTTATGCCTTGCAATCCAATGAGCATTTTTACAACGCCAAATACTGGGCCAATAGTGAGACGGTTACAACAATCGCTATAATGCAAAATCATATTTATGAAAAATTCATAGAACACTTTTTGAAAAAAAAATTAGTAAATGAACTTACAGTTTTCCCAATTGTTTACCGACCGAATATGTATCATTGACTACAACATCCTCAGCAACGACGCAACCGCTGAAAACATGCAAAAATAAAAGGATGATTTAAATGCAAACGACTATGCTTTATTAATCAATGAAACTTACAATTGAACAATTATGTATCAAAATTTACGTTCAAGTGACCAGATGAAGCGGCTCCACATAATTTGCGTTTTTTGCGTGTATGCGCGTCGATATACGGTTACAAAGTATATCACCACTGGCGCGTTCATTTGTGAGAAACGAGCTTGAAGTTATATACAAGGAATTGTTTTTAATGTGCTGGCAAATGATCATCGACGTCTATAAGCGTAAATAAAAGCAGAAGTAATATAGGGGTATTTAGCCTGACCCATCTGATTGCAAGATTAAACAGGCAGAGCTATTTAACTACATTTTTTTTTATAAAATTTAATAAAAGGATAAATATTAAATACAATTTTTGTTATATGGCGTTGTCACACAATGTTAAGACTTTTTTGACAAAAGATCGAAATGTTCGCTTATGTTACAAAGTTTGTAAACGTGCCAAAAAATTTTTACCGAAAATTTTGAAGAAAATTTTATCAAAAATCTACAAATTTGAAAATCTTATTGAAATGTTTTGATAAAGATTGTATACACATATTATGATACTATTACGATTTTAATTTACACTCGCAACGAAGGGAAGATTACATACTTCTCAATAAGGGAGAACTTACAATGGCGTATGGGCGAAATTTAAAAAATTAAAATTTTCAAAGATATTTAATTTATAGAAAGTTTTGTCAAGATTTATTTCTATTGAAAATTTTGTCAAAATTTTATTTCTATAGAAAATTTTGTCAAAATTTTATTTCTATAGAAAAATGTGTCAAAATTTTATTTCTATAGAAAAATTTTTCAAAATTTTATTTCCTTATAGAAAATTTTAAGAATTATTTTTCATAGTTTCGGCTATAGATCGATTAAAAAACAGATATGATGTTTTTCTTTGTATTTTTACTTCCATATTTCGGTTGACTTCGTCAAAACCGTTTTTAAAGGATTTTTTCTTGTTGTGCACAGCTTCACACTCCTGTTTTTATAATTTTTGTCAAATTTTATTTCTATATGAAAATTTTGTCAAAATTTTATTTGTTTTGTTATTGTTGGTTTGTACTTCAATCATATTGGTTGTTTTGATACTCAGCTTAAAAAACATTCGTTGACTAAAACTACAACCGAGTAGCTCAACCCTGCAGAGAAAATAATGTTTGTCAAATTTTATTTGGTTGTGATGGACGCACGTTTATCGGAATGACCAATTCCTCATCGGCATCCATCTTGCAGTCTATAGGGCTTTGCCCAAATAAATTTGACAAATTTCCTCTGTTGTTTAAGCTAGTCTTGTAGTTTAGTCAACGCAATGGTTTTTACGCTGAGATCAAAACAAAAAATAAAATTTTATTTCTATAGAAAATTTTTTTCTATAGAAGATTTTGTCAAAATTTTATTTCTATAGAAAATTTTGTCAAAATTGTATTTCTATAGAAAATTTTGTCAAAATTTTAGTTTTATAGAGAAAAATTTTATTTCTATAGAAAATTTTGTCAAAATTTTTTTCCAAAGAAATTTCGGGAGCCACCGTGGTGCAATGGTTAGCATGCCCGCCTTGCATACACAAGGTCGTGGGTTCGATTCCTGCATCGACCTAACACCAAAAAGTTTTTCAGCGGTGGATTATCCCACCTCAGTAACGCTGGTGACATTTATGAGGGTTTCAAAGCTTCTCTAAGTGGTTTCACTGCAATGTGGAACGCCGTTCGGACTGGCTATAAAAGGTAGGTCCTTGTCATTGAGCTTAACATGGAATCGGCAGCACTCAGTGATAAGAGAGAAGTTCACCAATGTGGTATCACAATGGACTGAATAGTCTAATGGTCAGTTTCTCATCCTGCGATTAATACTGAACCGGAGGATAGAACACCGGTTAGTAAAATTTTTGTATGGGATCAGCTGTTTTATCGACACGAGAAATAATAACAAGATATTGAGAAACCGGCCCTAAGTGAGCCTGATACGCGGGTTATGCCACCTAATCTAACATTTTATAGACATCTTTGTCAAAATTTTATTTCTATAGACAATTTTGTCAAAATTTTATTCTAAAGAAATTTTTTTTCAAAATTTTATTTCCATAGATTTTTTTTCAAAATTTCATTTCTATCGAAATTTTCTTCAAAATTTTATTTCTGCAGAAAATTGATGTACCTTTTAGTTGCAATATCTAACGAAACATCCAGAATTCTACTAATCTACCTAACAGCAAAAAAAAACTACAATTTTTGGTAGAATTCTTCCAATTGCGGCAACCTTGCTTATGTATCCCTAAATTGGAAAAACATATTTTTGCTGTCCATATTTTGTTCAACTACAAAGATCATACGACTAAAAAGTTTGTTCAAAATGTCATAAATGTCTTAACACTTATGTACTTACTTAAAAACTGTGTTCTTGAAACTGGACCAACATGTGTCAATTGAGATAATAGTTGTAGAAAACCTCGATCATAATCGCCATCTTTTAATGGTCTCACTTTTAACCAAGTTTCCCCAGGACATGCTGCCGAAATGAAAGGATTGAATTTTGCAGGACTTTGATGAAAATCCAATTTCAAAAGAATATTTGGATCATAAAGGTACGTCTCCTCTAAAAAAATCAAAAAAAGTAATTATTAATTAGATATTTATTTACAAAACAACAACATAGATATAAGTACTCTTTCTGATAAGAAATTTTGTGCAACAATAAGGCTCTAATGAGATAAGAATATCAGATACTCTAGTGAATACCTGAAACACTCCAACCATGTGAATTTAATTTTACTTGGATTGATACTATGCAATAAAGGTGTCCACGTAAACGCACAATCAAAACTCATCTGCTACTAAATTTACTCAGGATACAAAACAAGACACCCAAGATTTTAAATTTTAGATGAGAATACTGAACAAAATTCGATACCGGTTGATATTTTTTCCTGTATATGAGTTTGTGTATGTATTAAGAAACTATAACAAAGACGAAATACTTTTCTTTTTCATCTATGTCTGGTTTCTTTTTATTGCTATTCGAATACATTACCAACACAAACAAAAGGTGTAGCTGATGCCTGGTCTTGGGTAAAAAAAAAATAAAAAACAAAAAGGCAAAAACATAGTACAACAATCTTTAATGAAAACCGAAGGCCAACTTAAAAATCAAAACCAGTCCAATATACTGACAACATGTCTAGAAGATATACAAAAAAAGTACGCTATGAACCGGTAAAATGTCAGAAGTAATTACTTTTTCTTGCAGCAGAATATTAAAGACTATAATGCAGGAAGCCTAGCTACATATACATAGGTGGGGTTGAGAATGTTTCTAGAGTTATTTCATATTCGATTGCTATATGTTAATGTATGTGCGATGTATTTAATTTCTTATAACTACTTTTGTCCTATTTATTTAAATTAATTTGTATCGGCTTATTTAAAAACAAAGCCATTGTTTAATGAACTCGGATAGAATAGTAGTAAAAGTTATTATTAGTATAACATCAATTCAAATAAAGGCAACTTAAAAATATGCAAGCAATAAGAAACAGATTTGCCGATTTTTTATATAAAAAAAGCAAACATTTTTGACAATGTTAGCTACCCGTTGTTTTTATTTCCTTCCAGTACCATTTTTTTTTTAGTTGTACTTTTTTCTTACAAAATTGAAGTGATCATTGTCGATTGATATAGCCGTCGATTTCTTTATTTTGTGTTTGTTAATGTTGGTTTCATTAATGTCCATATTAACGCCATTTAACGTCTAAACTAAATAGCTATAATTGATGAAGGCAAACCTTTTAGACTGCAATAGGTTAGATTGACACTTTGAATCCTCTATGAACCAATCATCCCAAAAAAAGGCCAGAGCTTAATTCTCCAGATAGCTATATATAATACTCAAATGAGTAGATTGGCTCTTTTATCATCGAAACTTCACTATTATTTTTATTTTATATTATTATTCATGGAACATTCTTGTTTCAAAATTTGGGGCAGGTTCTGTATAATCCTTCCTCCTCATTTGTGTGAAAGTAAGATCCTGAAGTATCCTTATCCTTAGCACAAGCGACCTACAATTAACAGATATGCCGTAAACTCAGGATTCGACGACGATTCCTTTTAATGAATGTCTCACGATTTGCTTTAAGAAGGTTTTTTACTTCTCGACATTCAAACCACTATTTGCGCTATTTTACAAAAAATGTTATTTTATTAAACAATGTGAAATCAATTTATATTCGAAGTGGAGCCATGACTACGAGGAGGACGGTAATAACGCCAGTAGGTCATTTCATTTCTTCATTATTATTTTCCATTTATGATTGATGACATGAACATCTTCGGTGTAAATAAAATTAATTAATGGCTATCGTCAAGAAAATCACCTTGGCAAAAAGTTATGAAGATTAATTAAATTAACGTTAGTTGTTAGTAATGCGTATGTGTGATACCTAAGCGAATTATCAACTTATCAAAAAAAATTATTTAGTTATTTAGAAAAGTATAGGTTTCTATATAATCTTACCATTATTTCACTTCCGTTTTAAGGTACAAAAGCCTAGTAAATACAGTAGTCACTAAATTATCCACAGTTGCAGATGTAACACAGAATTCAAATCACATACAACCACAAATGTTTATTATTTTTCGTTTTTGCTTGCTTGGAAGAAAAGAAGGAAGGCTTGTGATTGTTTCGTTAGCACTTCAGATATCTGAAATAAATTCATGAATTGTTTTTTTTCAATCGAAGTAAACGTTTCATATTTAGGACCAACAAACCGCACAATATTTTTCTACTTTGTTGTTATTTTTGCCACAAAGTAAAAAAGAGTTTATTAACCGTTTTGCTATTTGTTAACAACTACCATTCATAACAAAATTGTGAAGGGAAGGGTGCATTTAAAAACAGCTGATTAAGCAGGGTTGCCAAATCGTTTAGTAACCAAATAGAAAAGAAACGACCAGTTCTTTTCAAATGCAATGCAAATTAAATAATATTCGTGGATCGCTTCCTACGGGCCACGGACGAGATCCTCTACACGGATGGCTCTTTGATGTTTTAACACATCCTTTTCCGTAGTAAGAGCAAACCAATAACATAACAAACTATGTTTCAAAATCCAGTATTTTTTTCCGATTATGTGTGTAAATATAACCATAGCGGATAGCGGTAGGCGAACACTTATTTACGTGATTTCTTATGGGAAGCGCCAAAATCCGCGACGGAGTAACACCGTGACGGCTAGCGGCGTGTCGCTAGAATTAAAATTATTCAAACTCCGTTGGCGACACTGGTATAGTGTTGCCATCGCTTATGCAAATTTTTTTAAACTCAACCACTAGGGAATTGCTGTGCCCTGGACACGTGTAGATTATTTTTTCTTGAAAATAACTCAACATAATAACAAGCCAATTGTATGTTTTTTTATCAACTTCATTGTTTTTAAATATTGTCAAATAAGCAATGCCTGTATTGAACATACAAAAACGCTAGGAACGTGAAAAAGGGAATTATTCGCCGTCAAGCTTATTGTAATTTGCCGTTGCGGCGGCAAAAATGTTTCGCCTACCCGCCTATCGCATATGGTTATATTATTCACTATGACAGATTGAATTTTGTGTTATTTATTGGATCCCTCATCATATTGGGATAAAGGTGCCAACGAATGTGCGGAATGTTGGCCGGCTATAATCGTGGCCTTAAATTGCTTCGATATCGTAGAAGCCGCCATGCTTTCCTAGTTCGATAATCTCCAACAGTACAGATCCTTAGGGCACTTCGTAGTCATGAATTCTGGAATCGCGATCCACTCCTTTTTTAGAGTTATTACAAGCCCCCTCCATTATGCAGGGGGGCTAATGGCATGGCATTCGAAATATGCGAGAAACTTTTGATCGAAATCTAATTTTTTTCGGATCACGGGAGTCCGAATTGGAGATTTTTTGATCGATAATTTTTTCGATTAGTAAATTGCAATCGTAAAAAATGTTCACTTTGTTTATATTAGTTTTTTGTTCGAAATTGTTGCATTAGTCCATAATATTCAAAAATTATGTTCATTATATGTAAAATTTACCTAAACAAATTAGCAACAATTCGAACAAAAAACTAATATAAACAAGTGAAGACATTTTTTAGGCGCAACTTGCAATTTTTCTAATCGAGAAAATTACTGCGTCAAAAAATTTCCATATCGACTCCCGTGATCCGGAACATAATTAAGATTTCGATCAAAAAAGTTTCTCCGATATCGAATGCCATGATTAGCCCCTGATAATGGAGGGGCTTAACATAACTCTAAAAAAGGAGTGTGATGCGATTCCAGAATTCATGACTACGAAGTGGCCCTAAAGATGCTGTACTGTGAGATTTCGAACTAGAAGCATAGGCGGCTTCTACGATATCGAAGAATTTAAGGCAGCGTTTAGGCGGCCAACCTCCGCACGATTCGTTGCCCATCTTATCGTCAATATGTGATGGGATCCCATAATTAAACACAAAATTCATCTGTTCATAGTGTATAAGATATAAACCATAGCGATAGGCGGTTAGGCGAAACATTTTTTGCGCGCCCACGGCAAATACAATAAGCTTGACGGCGATAATTCCCTTTTTTCACGTTTCCTAGCGTTTTTTGTTGTCAATACAGCAAGTGCTTTGACATATTCAACAATGACGTTGAATAAAAAACATACAATTGGCTTGTTATTTTGTTGAGTTTATTTCAAGAAAAAAAATCTACACGTTGTCCAGGCCAAGCAGCAAAATTGCCTAGTGTGAGTATAAAAAAAATTGATAAGCGAATGGCAACACTATACAGTTTTCGCCAAGGATAGTTGAATAAGTTTTAATTTAGCGACATCGCCGCTAGCCGTCACGGTGTTGCCGTCGCGGATTTTGGGCTTCCGCGCATAAGAAAATACACTGTAAATAGTGTTTCGCCTACCGCCTATGCGCTTATTGGGTTATATTTAACACACATAATCGAAAAATATTGGTTGAACATGGTTTTTGTTATGTTAGTGGTTTGTCTTAACTACGGAAAAGGATGTGTTAAAAACCATCAAATGAGGGCCATCCGTGTAGAGGATCGTCGCGTGACCCGTAGCTACGGCCCCGTAAGGAAGCGATTCCAAACGAAATATTATTTAGTTTTGCATTGCATTTGCAAAGAACTGGTCGTTTCGCTTTTCCGCTATTTGCTACTA
>PGFW01038120.1:365-17559 GCA_003123925.1 Haematobia irritans | reverse complement strand
GATATTATAGTTTAATTGAAAATCTTTATTCTATATAAAGATTTTAAAATATGTACAATCAGTGACCATGAGATGAGCATCGGTAGTTGTGCATCCCATCATCAATTTTAATTTAAGGTTTCTTGACCCCGAATTACAGAGATGATGCCATTTAGGTTACAACTCCCCTTGATTTTTTTGGGGAATTATTCCCAAGAAAGTGTCATATTTTGTTCTCTTTTTTATTGTTATTTGTAATACCAAGTTTTTCACCCAAGGGAAAAATTTCCCTTTTCGTAGTTAGGTTTAGAAAAATGCGGAAAAGGGTTAAAGAAAGATTCCCCAGGGAGATTTTGTTTAGAATAGGGAACAGGGAATAGGAAAAATTCCAGGGAATTGTTATCTGGAGAATGGGCTAATAGAAAATTGAAGTACCTACGTGGTAGAGAGGTTGGAGAAGAGGAAGATTTTTCAAATCTACTAAAAAACAACAAGAATTCTATCATTCTACCAAACAGTAAAAAAATCTACGCATTTGTAAAGAATTCTAACAATTGTGGGCAACGGCGAGGTGCCTCAACTCTCCCCTCCATTCACATCCACAGATTCAATTAGATGTTTTTAATGTCATATAAAAAAATAATTAAAACGATTAATAGAGTCAATTAATTCTTTAATCGAATTTGAAAACAAATTTTACGATATTTTTTTCTCTCTGTACATAGATCTCTTATTTAGAAAACTTAGTGTATTTTAAACCGTCACATTCAACGTTAAGTGCTTAAATCCCGGAAGTGGCCAAAAAATATCTCTAAATGACATCCCTTATTTCATTGCATTGCTGTCTCATGCAGCAAAATAATCTTCTGTAAATTCCGTGAGGATTGATCAATGTCGGTTAATGTCATGGTATCTTATTCTTCTTCGTCTTCTTTAACATCAGCATTGTCATCATCATCATCATCCAATATACATTGGATGGTCGTTTTCGTCCCATTTTTTCCAGAGCTTTTCATTATGTGTCTAGTGTTTTTGTGTGTGGATATTTTCCTACGTACTTTACAATATATTCTCTTTTTTATCAGAGAATTTCTTTTGAATGTGTGTGATGTGATTATTTTTTTATGTATTCCTTGCATCAATCTGCTTTAGAAGATGGAAAGCAAATACTCTGTTTGACTGACTGAGTGAATGACTGAATTCCCAGATCCACACCTGTGATCATCGTCAACATCAATGTCCAATACGTATGAATGTCAATCTTGTCGTATGGTTCATCTTCCTCTTCTTCTTCTTCTTGCTCTGACTGATTCCGGTTTTTCATGTGTATGAAGGTTGCTTAACTGATACACCGATGATGTTGAGAAAACTAAGACAATGGAAAAAGCTTGAATTTTCGTAAGATCAATCATCAGGATTGCTCTTTGGTTCACTATTAAGTGTTCTCACATGACGATATCTCCATTGAAAGCAACTTGTTCAGTTTTGCTAAAATCGTCTTTATGTTCAAAAAGTGTCTAAATCGACTTTTCACCAACCAACCGATTAATAGACTTTTCGTGCTGGCCAAAATTAAAAAATTTGATTTTTATTGAGGATCATAATGGACCAGTTAACTGTGGCTAACCGAATCTTGACGCCGTAAAAAACGAAAAATCGACTTTGATTGTTTGGCTCAGATATATGGTTGGATACGTACCCTGTAAAACGATCGGCTTAAGACCAACGATTATATACCCTTAATTTTGTGCTAGGTTTTGTGCTCAGCCCATAATATGTACTAATATTTTAAAATCATTCACAGCAGAAGGCCTTTATTTTCAAATCAATCACGAATAATTACAGCTAAAACTTTAAATTTAAAGGGGATTTTTTTTAAGAGCTATAGGAAAATATACAACACAACGTAGAAAATAACAAAAAAATTAATGGAAAATCTTTTGAACTAATACGACCGATTTTCCTCGAATGCTTCATGATTGTCTTCCAGTCAGCGGTTGCAATCTGGCCCAAAATTTTATGAAAATTTTAATCACAATTACAGTAAATCAAAACACAAAGTTTTAAAGTTTTTGATACAAGAATTTTTTTGTGTGTAGTGAAATCATCCCTGTGTTAGTTAGCGAAAATTTTGGGTGGTATAAAATTATCCGCTTTCAATTTTGAATGTTTTACGATTTTTGGGATGTACCAACAAGGGAAGAGTTATCCAAAGCACTTCTACAACAAAGGAGACTTACGATGGAAAAACAACAGAACAGCGAAAATTAAAAAGTTTTTAAACGATAGTTGAAATTTATAAGAAAATTTTGTTAAGAATTTTATTTCTGAGAAATTTTTGTCCAAATTTTATTTGCTATAGAAATTTTGTCCAAAATTGTTATTTCTATAGGAAAATTTTGTCAAAATTGTTCTTATCGATAGAAAATTTGTGTCAGAGATATTTATAGAGAAAATGTTTTGTTTAAGATTTTGATTTCTATAGAATTTTGTCAATTTGTTTTTTTTGTGTAAGAATTTTTTCTCCAAAAATTTCTATAGGAAATAAAATTTTTGACAAAAAATAATAGATATAGAAATTTTCTCAAATTTTTATTTATAGAGTTATGTGAGGCGAGAAAATTTTAATTGATTTGGCTCAAAATTTCTTAATAGAAATAAAATTTTTGACAAAAATGATAGATAATAAGTAAATTTTCCTGCAAAAATTTTTATTTCTATTAGGAAATTTTCTCAAAAAATTTATTTCTAATTGGATTTGGCTCATCTGGGAAAACACCCACACAGTATACTGGCTATTTACTTTGGCGGAATTTTTAGAACAATTTCTTTCGACCTACAACCTCTGTTGAATTGCACCTCGGCATCAATCGCCAATAAAATTTAATTTTTTTTGAAATAAATCAAAATGCAAAAAATAAAATAAAAAAATTAAGTTTTTAATCAATGGCACTGTTGAGTTAATCTAGCGAGTATGTCGAAAGTTGCAAAAAAATATATCGCACGAAAAATGTAAATTTAGTAAGTTACATTTATTGGTGAGATGAATCTTTTAATGTTTGCTGTAAATAACACAAATAATAAATACGTATAACCTAGAAAAATTTCAAGCTAATACGGTAGAGTTTGTGAGCTGGCAGATTGCAACAAAAAAATCTTTGTTTGTGAGCCAAAGATTTCATGTCTTTAAAATACGAAAGCCGAAATTTTGCTTAGGCATAAACAGGTTGGCTGATGAGTCCACGGTCTGACACATAGATGGCGTCGAGCTTAGTATTAAATGCATATTCATTTTTATATAGTACCAACCTTCAAATGATTCGTGTCAAAATTTTGACGTCTATAAGTCAATTAGTTTGTGAGATAGAGCGTCTTTTGTGAGCAACTTTGTTATTGTGGAAAATGGAAAAAATCGTTTTTGTTTTGATAAAAATACTGTTTTCTGAGGAAAAAAACACGATGAAAGCAAAAACTTGGCTTGATAATGAGTTTCGGACTCTGAGCCCCAGGAAAATCAACAATAATTGATTGGTTATGGCAAAATTCAAAGCGTGGTGAAATGAAGGCAACGGAGGACGGTGAACGCAAGTGAAAAGCCTCGAAAGGGGTGGTTACCGACGAAAACATGAAAAAAAAAATCCACAAAATGATTTTGAATGAGCCGTAAAATGAAGTTGATCGAGATAACAAGAGGTCCCTTAAAAAGATATCAAGGAACGTGTTTGGTCATAATCATTCATCAATATTTGGATATGGCGGAAAGCTAATGTGGGCAAAATGGATGCTGCGCGAGCTCAACATTTGTGACCAAAACACAACGTGTTTGATAAATTCTGAGCGGTGTTTGCAAAGCTGTTTAACTCGTAATACACAACGAAGTTTTTCCGTCGAGTATGTGCCAATGGATGAATACACGGCTTGGCCATCACTACACTCCGTAGTCCAATCGACAGTCGGCTGAGTGACAGCGAGCCGGTGAACCGTCTCCGAAGCGTGGAAAGACCCAAAAGTCCTCTACCAAGTAATGCCTCTGTTTTTTGGATGCGCATGGAATTAATTTTTATCGATTATCTTGAGAAAGGGAAAGAAACGGCACCAACAGTGAACTATTATATGGCGTTATTGGAGCGTTTGAAGGTCGAAAAATCGCGGCAAAAAACGGCCCCATATAGAAGAAGAGAAAAAAGTTTTGGTTCCACCAAGACAACGCAACCGTGCCACAAGTCATTGAGAAAATGCCATGGAATTGAGGCTTCGAAAATTGCTTCCCCACCAACCGTATCCCAGATCTTGCCCCCCGCAACGACTTTTCTGGTTCTCAGACCTCAAGGATACTCGCAGGGAATAAATTTGGCTGGCAATGAAGAGGTGATCGCCGAAACTGAGGCTATTTTGAAGGCAAAAACCGAAGGAGTACTAAGCAAATGGTAATCAAAAAATTGAAGGTCGTTATACTCATTGTATCGCTCTTGAGGAACTATGTTGAATAATAAAAACGAATTTTGCAAAAAAATGTGTTTTCTTTGTTAGACCGGGGACCTTAATCAAAAGCCAACCTTAGAAGGCGCATTTCTCCAAAATAAAGTTTTTTCGACTTGTGCCAGAAGTCGAATAAACTTTTCAAATGAAGTCGTTTTTAGCTAAATAGTTAAGTGATTGAACTGAAAATTGGGTATATGAAGAAAATTTTGTTTACTAAAGTCAACTAACTTTAATAATATCCTGAAAAAAAAAATCTGAAAAAATGACTTATTTGCATCTATAACTACAAAGCAAACCAACGCCGTTTAAAAATAGGAAATTTGTTTCAACACTTTATTGTACAAAGAGGGAAAGACTTTTTTACTTTAAAACAATGTATAGATATATACTTATAGTATACATCGAATTTGGAAAATTTAAGTTGTCAGCTAACAAGATTTTAAAGGACTCTGGCTCTAAATTGAAAACATTAACTTCAATTTTTAATTGAGTACGTAAAACAATCTAACGTGTTGTTATAGAATATTTTTTTTTAATTTTATTTGATTATAAAACAAAATAATTTTGACTAATTTTTTTTCAAAAACTTCAAGTTAAAAAATAAAAAAAAATAATAACAAAAGTTCAAGTTAGATTTTTTTCAAAGTTGTTGATGAGAAAATACTTTTATTCGCGTTCCTCCATAATCTAACATAAACCCTTGAATACTTATCCATTTTATTCGCTGTCTATGTTTCTTAAGAAAAATCCCGCTTATATAAATGGTGTTTTCCTGCATTTCAAACTTAAGGCGCAGTAATCATTCGTTTCAAAACGGGAAATTGTCTAGATTCCTGTCCAAATAATGGGACAGGGCATACATCTTGACAACATGCGAGCTGTAAAGAATGTATAAAGCGCATAAAGAGGACATCATACATTGAAGGAAGAATTGTCATAAATTTGTTATAATTCCTTTAGAACCAAGTTAATGCTTAGGTTATCTTAATGAACTTTATGTCCATTGTAACGCAGTCAGCATAAAATCCCTTGGATAGATACCTGTCCGTTCATGTGTCCTGGGTGAGCTACAAAAGCTTAGAGCAAAGTTAATAATTTTCAGCTTTAGTGGGAAAGGAAAACGCGAATGAAAGAGAAACAAGTTTCTAGAATTTTTTTCACAAGGAAACTGTGAGAAGTTATTGTAAATTCCTTTATTCCCAACTTTTATTCATTTTTTAATGGGACTAAAAAATTGGGTCATGTTGTGGTTTTTTGTTGTTAATGTTTTGCCTTAAAGCGCCTTTTAATATGTGGTTGCCTTGGCAGGTTAAGTGGCTAAGTTCCACACCAAAGTTTCTTGCCATAAAACACTCTGTGGTTTGCACATCAAAATTTGTGGTTTTTGTAGGATTTCCAAGGAATATTATGATTTGTGGATTAAGGAAAGTTTTCAAAAAATAAATTAAATATATTTAAATGGAAAAAAATTGAATGTTTTATTTGTTTTGTAATTTTATATTTTTTCTCTGTTGTCATATTCAGATATCAGGCGCATTGGTAATTTTCGAAATTAGAAATATTAGAAAATTTCAAATACAAATAACCATCTATTAACGGGTTAATTGCTGTGGTGTTCCTTTAGAGATAAGAAGTACAAAAAACAATCAGGGTAAGTAAAATCGAAAATGTCTACTAAAGACTATAAATACAAAAAAAACTTAATAGCTTTAGATTAGATTAACTTTGTCAACATTTTATTTCTATAAAAACTTTTATCCTATGGAAAATTTGTCAAAATTTTTATTTCTATAGAAAATTATGTCAACATTTTATTACTAAAAGAAGGTTTTGTCAAAAATTTTTATTCTATAGAAAAATTTTGTCAATATTTATTTTCTAGAAGAAAATTTTGTCAAAAATTTTATTTCTATAGAAAATTTTTGTTATTTATAGAAATTTGGTCAAAATCTTATTCCTAGCAGAAATTTTTCAAAAAATTTTATTTTATAGAATATTTTGGCCCAAGAATTTTATTTCATAGAGAAATTTAGTCAAAATTTTATTTCTTACAGAAATTTTTGTCAAATTTTATTCTTTGAAAATTTTGTCAAAATTTTATTTCATAGAAATTTTTTTTCAATATTTTATTTCTGTAAAAAAATTTGTAAAATTTTAATTTCTATAAAAAATTATGTCAACATTTTTATTAGCTATAGAAGGTTTTGTCAAAAATTTTATTTCTATAGAAAATTTTGTCCAATATTATTATTTCTAGAGAAAATTTATGTTATTTTTTATAAGAAATTTTTGTCACATTTTATTCCCTATAGAAAATTTTGTCAAAATTTTTATTTCTATAAAGAAAATGTTCTATTCTATAAAAGAATGCTGTCAATATTTTTATTTCTAAATAGAAAATTTGTCAAATTTATTTCTATAGAAAATTTTTGTCAAAAATTTTTATTTCCATAGAAAATTTTGTCAAAATTTTATTTCTATAGAAAATTGTTAAAATTTTTAAATTTTATATAGATTTTTTGTCAAAAATTTTAATCTTCTATAAAAAATGTTTACAAAAATTGTATTTCTATAAAAAGTTTTGTCAATATTTATTATTTGCTATAAAAAAATTTTGTCAAAACTTTATTTCTATAGAAAATTTTGTGAAAATTTTATATTTCTATAGAAAATTGTGTCAAAAAAATAAAAAAAAAAAAAAAAAAAAAAATTGAAAACAAAAAAAATTTTTTATTTTGCTACAGAAATTTTTTCAAATTTCCATATAGAAAAATTTGTCAAAATTGTAATTGCTATAAAATATTTTGTAAAAAATTTTTATTGCTATAGAAAATGTTGTCAAAATTTTTATTTCTGTAGAAAATTTTGTCTAACATTTATTATATAGAATTTTGGCCAATATAATTATTTCTATAAAAAATTTTGTCAAAATTTTATTTCCATAGAAAATTTTGTGCACTTTTTTTTCTAGAGAAAATTTTTGTTTATATTTATAGAAATTTTGTCAACATTTTATTCCTATAGTAAAATTTTGTCGCAAATTGTTATTCCTACAGAAAATTTTGTCAAAAAATTTTATTTTTTAATTAGAAAAAATTGTTTCAAAATTTTATTACTATAAAAGAATATTTGTAAAAATTTTATTTTATAGAAAATGTTGTTAAAATTTTAATTTTCTATAGAAAATTTTGTCAACAATTTATTTCTATAGAACATTTTGTCAAAATTTTATTTCTGTA
Source organism: Haematobia irritans (assembly GCA_003123925.1). Lineage (NCBI taxonomy): Eukaryota > Metazoa > Arthropoda > Insecta > Diptera > Muscidae > Haematobia > Haematobia irritans. The sequence goes on along the minus strand of PGFW01038120.1, from coordinate 9,859 downwards.
GAAAATTTTGTTGCAAATTTTTATTTCTTTTTTTGTCTTTGTCAAAAATTTTATTTCGATAGAATATTAATCAAAATTTTATTTCTATAGAAAATTTTTTCAAAAATATTTTATTTCTATAGAAGTTTTTTGTGCAACAATTTTTATTTGGCTAGAAAATTTTTGTATATTTATTGGAAATTTTGTCACAATTTTATTCCTATAGAAATTTTGTCAAATTTTATTCCTACAAGGAAAATTTTGTCAATTTTTATTTTTATAGAAAATTTTTTCAAAAATTTTATTAGCTATAAAAGATTTTGTAAAAAATTTATTTCTATAATGAAAATGTTTGTCAAAAATTTTTTCTTATAAAAAAAGTTGTCAAAATTTTATTTCTATAGAAAATTTTGTCAAAATTTTATTTCTAAAGGGATAAATTTTTGTCAAATTTTATTTTCTATAGGAAAAATTTTGTCAACAATTTATTTCTATAGAAAATTTCGCCGATATTTTTATTTCTATAAAAAATTTTGTCAAAATTTTATTTTCATAGAAAATTTTTGTCCCACAATTTTATTTTCTATAGAAAATTTTCCATTTTATTTTTTATAGAAAATTTTTGGTCAATATTTTATTTCTAATAGAAACTTTTGTCAAAATGTTATTTCTTAAAGAAAAATTTTGTGAAAAATTTTATTCTATAGAAAAATTGTGTCAATAGTTTATTTGTAAGCAGAAAAATTTTTTCAAATTTTATTTCTCAAAATTTTATTTTTAGGGAAAATTTTGTCAAATTTTAGTTCTATAATAAAATTTTTGTCAAATTTTTAGTTCTCTATATAATTTTGTCAAAAATTTATTGTTGCTATAGAAAATTTTTGTCAACATTTAAGTTCTAATAGAAAATTTTGTCAACAATTTTATATTCTATAGAAAAATTTGGTCAAAAATTTATTGCTTATAGAAAATTTTTTCAAAAATTTTATTATCTAGAAGAAAATTTTGTCAAAATTTTTATTTTCTATAGAAAATGTTTGTTAAAATTTTATTTCTATAGAAAATTTTTGTCAAACAATTTATTTTCTATGGAAAAGTAATACTTGCTATTTTGTTTCTAAGTGGCTAATGTGATATCCTCCTAATTTTATTTTACAGGTTGTCCGCCATATTTTTTTTAGTTTTGTTTTTTTTTTTTGTTTATGTTCGACAGCGTTTCGATTGTGTTCTCAAAAGAATATTCGGCATGCCGATCAGGGTATACCAAAGTATTATCAACGGGATGTTGTTTGGTAAAAAAAAACAACAGCGATATTAAGGAAAGGTCCAGTTTTTGTGGCTGAGGTGATCCTGTAAGGGGTGCCATGGTGCTGCCATTCAATTTCCGTTGGACTGTAAGTAATAATCATGACATTAAATAATCCACAATCAATTAAACATTTTACATAAAAAAAAACATAATCGGGACGATGATGCCATTACAAATGGATGATATTCAAGCCGAAAATGTTCAAACCTCACAAAAATTATGTTCCATAATTTTGTAGTCGACTATTTATGATTAGGCTTTGGCTTATCTCGTGGAAGAGCGCCATAATATCACTTTAAAATTCATTGGCATTTCAATTACGTGGAGGGACGAAATGTTTTAAAGAAATGAAAATTTTAATTACACCATCTATTCAGTCGTGAAACATCAATTATCAATAATTTTTTAATAAATAGCTGTATCGACGTCCAAAAATTTGCTTGCAAATTAGGTAAAGATAAGGCAACTACCCCTACAATTCTCAATTAGCTTTTATTTTTGGCCTAATTTTTTATTTCATATGCAATTTAAAATCCCAAATCTCTCGGTTTTCATGCTTATAAATAATTTAAGAGAATTATTTGCTTTGTTTATTTTGGCCTGCATTTTTTAATTTCATAGCAAATTTAAAAATCCGCAATATCTCTCGGTTTGTCATCTATAAAAAATTTAGAGAATTATTTGCTTTGTTATCTATAGTTAGTTGAAACAATGTGATTGTGATTGGCTAATATCATGTTAAATGTATGTTATATGTATGACATAATGTAGAACATAATTTTATGTATTACACGTCCCATCGTAATAAGAAAAAAAACAAAACAAAAAAACTTTTGTGTACCAATATAAATTCTGGACTCTTTTCCAACGCAATGAACTGATAAAATTCTTACACAAATATTTACTAAAACATAGCAGCATAAGTAGCACCATCAGAGGCTAATGACTATGAATGAATAGTCTGGACTGCGTGGCTGTAATAAAATTTCTGGAGATAAGTTGGATCAACAAAAACATTGCGCTAGCTTTTTTTTTGTTCCTGGTTTAGTTCTAACAGAAAAAACTATGTACGAATGGTCTGCAAATACGAATGAACAACAATAATAATGAAAGCGCTAATTGCTGCAAATCGTTTCGTTTAGTGGGATTGAGGATATTTAAGGAATATTTTAGGACATGTTTCATCATAGAAATGAAAGCAAATTAAAAATTGTCTTCTGTAAATCAAACTGTCTCTAAAAGGATTGCATTTTAGATGAGAATCATTTTATTACCTAAGTAGCATGGAAAACAAATTACCCAGACTTAACTGAAGCTAAAATAACCTCAATTTTTAATTAGCAAATAATACGATGGATATAAATTTCAGTAACCTACTAAATATACGACGGACGACCCATCAAATCTATGGTTAGAGTGGCTCAAAAATGCCAATTGTGTATTTCGAAATAATGAGAGCTCGTTAATTGTCGTAGTGTAAAGTGATCCGTCTTGCGAGGTTGTGTTTTCCTGACATCTTGAAGACAACTTTTTTGCGCATGGTTGATGTACCGCGCTCAGATTTGACAGTTCTGGCGTTGGTCTAGTGTATGATTGCGACATGGCCAGATTGGAAGTGCTTTCATGCGCGCGTGCAATTTTTGTTGCGTTTTGGCTCTTCCTTGAAAATACTTATACAGTTGACTGCTGTTTTTACTTTCGTGCTTCGTTTTGCGTAAACCGCACGATTTCCTTCGACCACTATCAGCTATAACGATGAGACATCTTTGCGAAGGCACAGCGTTCGAATTTTTGAGCGCTTTCTTTTGAGCGCAATCGACACGAAGTTTTTTTGAGCGATTGACAAATTGTGGTGGGATCCAACACGAACAATTATTTTTTAATGTGCCAAATGTTCATGTAATATTGAATATATGCTTGAATTACTATCGATAATAATGGATCCCTTGAAAGGAGCTTCATCGCCGAAATTTAAATTAAATTAAATTAATTGATGCAGCTGTTCGGTTGAATTTAACCAACGTCTAAAGTTGTAAAAATAATCTCACGAAAATGTTTACGGATTTAGGTCCATTCTTGGCGCTGTGACATGCAACAAAAGGTTGTAAGTACGTATAACCTGCAAAAATTTTACGATAGAGCTTTCAGTTGGCAGATTGCCAGCATTAAGATTGCCCAATCTCAAAAATGTAAAAGGCATAATGAGATGAATCAGAGATTAATTAGGAGTCTGGTCAGATACTCAACTACCGGGTAATGGGTAGGTAAGGTTCAGTGACAGCCTGCTATTTTCAGCTCACTTAGAGCTATTTAGTCGCCTTGTGATACCAGCAATCATTGTCTGCTTAGGCCGATTCTAGATTTTTGGTAGGCCTAGTTCGTAACGCGTTTTCACGATTACGTAGAACCACTTAGAAAGTTTTTTGAAGCGCACTTCAGAAAATGTCACCAACATTACTGAGAAGGAATATAGAAATAAAATTTTGTCAAAAATTTTTTATTTCTAAAATAAACATTTGCATGCAAATGGGTAAAATCGCAGGTTTTTCAAAAAAGCATTTAAATTCATTGAAACCCAGTCTTTAAAGGCCTTGACATCTGTAGCCTAACTATAAGAATGAGTGATCGTCTGTGTTTGATGGAAGACCTATAAATAGTTCCTCTTGTCAGCTCTATTATTTCTAACGATACCAATACAAACTGCCAAATATGAAAAACTCGTGCACCACTTTCGATTAATTGCCATAGAAGCATCGCAATGATACTCTAATCCCTTGTCAGTCCTTCTATATTGAAGGTCGCTATGTACACGGAAACAAATTTCATAGTTAAAACTAACGCTAAATTTAAACTTATTTTTATTGCAAAAAAAATTGTTTTTGTAGTTAAATTTTATTATTTTTTCGAAAATTTTCCACATCTTAAATAATTCTTTAAAATATTCTCAAATATTTTATGAAAATTAAACGTGGTATAAAAAGTTCATGGCCGTACAACAAACTTTAATATGAACTAAAGTAAAAAGAAAAATTTTCGTACGAATTCCAAAAATAGTAAAAATGAACTACAGTATGATTTTAATTCTTTACTTTTTAGCTCATTTGTAATACCCTCCACCAATAAGGATGGGGGTATATTTAACTTTGTCATTCCGTTTTTGTAACCACATGCGAAATATTGCTCTAAAAGACCCCATAAAGTAGAAAAGAGTAGATCTGGAGCATGTCCCGTCCGTCCGTTGAACATCAAACGCTAACTTCCGAACGAAACAAGCTATCGACTTGAACTTGCAAGCAAGTAGTTGTTATTTGATGTAGGTCAGATGGTATTGCAAATGGGACATATCGTCCTACTTTTATGATAAGCCCCATATAAAACGACCCCAAATTTGGCTTGCCGACAGTGGTTGCGCCAGAAAGTAGGGGAAATTCCTCCACATGTAAGGTTTTTTTCTAAAATATATAGAGTCTTGTAGGGACATAGGGGGTACATAATGTAAAGGGGACTTTTTTACTCAACAACAATTTTTTTAACAATTTTATATTTTGGCTGCTTTTCAGGAATTTAGGAAAAAGCGGCAAAGCTTGAATCTTTAATAAATGTTTTTGTAACCACGGTTACCACTCGTCTCAAACATAATCTAGCAAATGTGAAGAAAATGTTAATCACAAATCTAACAAAAAATATTTTTCAGGCAGAGAAATTTTCTCTAAATTTTATTTCTAATAGAAAAATTTTGTCAAAAATTTTATTCTATAGAAAATTTTGTCAAAATTTTTATTCTATAGAAAATTTTGTCCAAAAATTTTATTCCATAAATTTTATTTGCTATAGAAAATTTTCTCAAAATTTTATTTCTATAGATATAAAATTTTGTCAAAATTTTATTCCTATAGAAAAAATTTTGTTTCAAAAATTTTATTTGCTATAAAAATGTTGCCAACATTTTAGTTCTATAGATATAACAATTTTATCAAAATTTTATTTCTATAGGTAAAATTTTGTCAAAATTTTATTTGTATAGAAAATATTGTCAAAATTTATTTCTAATAAACAAAAATTTTGTCAAAATGTTATTCTATAAATATAAAATTTTGTCAAAAATTTTATTTCTGTAGAAAATTTTCTCAAATTTTATTCTGTCAGAATTTTTTTTCAAAATTTTAATTTCTATAAATAAAATTTTGTCAAAAATTTTATTCTATATAAAATTTTGTTCAAAATTTTTATTTATATAATAATTTTGTCAAAAATTTTTATTTCTATATAAAGTTTTGTCAAAATTTTATTTCCTATAGAAAAATTTTGTCAAATTTTAATTCAATAGAAAATGTTGTCAGAATTATGATTTCTAATAGAAAATTTGTCAAATTTTATTTCTATAAAAAATTTTGTCAAAAAATTTTATTTCTATAGAATTTTTTTAAAAATTTTTATTTTTTAATGGCAAATTTTTGCCAAAAATTTTAATTTCTATAGAGAATTTTTCAAAAATTTTAATTTCTATAGAGAATTTTGTTCAAAAATCCTTATTTCTAATAAATTTTTTTCAAAATTTTTTTTTATGGTAAATTTTTCTCAAAATTTTTATTTCTACAGAAAATTTTGTCAAAATATTATTTCTACGGAAAATTTTGTCAAAATTTTATTTCTATAGAAAATTTTGTCAAAATTTTATTTTCTATATGAAAATTTTGTCCAAAAATTTTATTTAATATAGAAAATTTTGTCAAAATTTTTATTTTCTATAGAACGAAAAAAGTATTGTATGGGAAATGTAGGGAATTGTTTGTAGGGAAGTAGGGAAAGGCTTTTTTGTCCTTGTAGGGTAAACTGAACAATTTCTCTTAACAACCATGCAAAAATTTGTCCCACATCGGTCCGCATAATTATATATAGCGCCCCATATAAACGCGAATCCCGCAGATTTTAACCTCCGAGGCCTTCGTGAAAGAGCAAAATTTAACCGTTCGGTTGAAATTTGGTACGCTGTGAAATTTGGCAGCATGGTGAGGTTGATATATGGTCTCTAACTAACCATGCAAAAAATTGGGTCTACATCGGTCCAATAATTATATATAGCCCCATATAAACCGATCGGCCCAAGATTTTACCTCCGGAAGCCCCCTTGGAAAGAGCAAAATTCATGGCCGATTTTCGGTTGAAATTTTGGTACGTGATGTTAGTATATGATATTTAACAACCATGCCAAAAGTGTCCATAATGCAGTCATTTAATCATATATAGCCCCCCACATCAACCGATTCGCCGAGATTTTGTTTTGGAGCAACTTGGAAGAGCATTTTTGGAAAATTTTATTTCTATATGAAAATTTTGCAAAATATTTTATTTCTATAGAAAAAATTTGGTCAAAATTTTCTTTCTATAAAAAAATTTTTGGCAAAATTTTATATAGAAAAGTTTTTTTTTGGAACTTTTATTTCTATAGAAAATTTTTGCAAAATTTTATTTCTATAAAAAATGTTTGGAAAATTTTATTTATATAACAAATTTTTGGAAAATTTTATTTCTATAGAAAATTTTGTCTGAATTATATACCTTTTTAATCGGCCTTTTTTTGTTAATTAATATATAACCCGTATGGACTAACTTACAATTTAGAAGACGGTTTTAAAAAAGTTTAAGATGCCTTGCCATCGGCAAGTGTTACCGCAACCCTAGTAATTCGATTGTGGATAACAGTCTGTAGTAGAAGTTTCTACGCAATCCACGGTGAGGTAGCATAAGATTCGGCCTGGCCGAACTTACGGCCGTATATAATTTGTTTTACATATATTTTTACACATATTCCATAAATGTTCGGAAGATTACATACTACTAAAGGGTCATAAGGTCAAAATTTGGTCAATATAAACTTGGCGTATTTCTTTCAATTTTGATTTAAAAAACCCTGAACACCCCTCATTTTGAAGGTGTGTGTGTCGTAGAATGTTGCTCCTATTTTTGATTTTGAATTCACTCTTCAGTTCTCAAAATGCCGTCCAAGCAAGAAGAGCAAAGCGTATCAAAATTTTGCTCGGCGCAATCGCGAAAATCGCGAGCTAGCTCGCACGCAAAGCTGGCAAAAATCGCTAAAAGTTGCCAAATCAACGCGTTACAAAATGTAATTAAAGTGTTTTGGGAACGTATTGTCGACAGCCCAGGAAGTCTGGATAAGGGAGGAAATCGAAAAAACCGGAAGCCGCTTGAGACGACAAAGAGAGTTGCCGGTAGTTTCAAAGCTGAAACCCTAACCTCTCTGCTCCGAGATGCGCAAATAAGCTGGGTGTATCGTCTACAACCGTGCATTCGAGCCAAAAAACCGAGCCGGACTATCGACTTACAAGAAGGTAGTGACTCCAAAATCGCGATGAATAAACAAAATGACATACACCCCCCCCACCCCGCCGCTACCCCCATAAACGCCCCCGCACCCTAATAAAAGAATATTAACGACGGCAAAGCGCGATTCCGGAGGCTGTAATACGACGATGCCTGACGAGTTTTGACTGCGTGGTTAATGGAACGACGAAACCTACGTCAAAGGCCGACCTCAAGCAAGATTCCGGACAGGAGTTTTATAGCGGCAAAAGGAAGGGAAAGTAGCTAGATATTTTAAGGCACATAAAACTGTCAAAGTCGCAAGAAATATCTGGTTTGGCAAAGCCATCTGTAGCTGTGGCTTGAAAAGCAGCATTTTCATAGCTTTTCCGGGACTGTCAAAACCAAGTAAATTTACGTGAAAGAAGTGTTTAGAATAAACGTCTGCTGGCTTTCCTGAAAAACACTGTTGTTCCGTACTGTTTTGGCCGGATTTGGGCAATCTTGCCATTTACGGTAATAGGCAATGAGTTTGGTAGCGGCGCCAACAACGTGGGCAGGTGTTCCCAGGACCAAGAACCCTCCCAACACACCAGAGCTTCCGCCAATTGAGAAATACTGGGCTATTTGTCAAGCAGAACCTAAAGAAGACGCAAAAAACTGCTAAGGACGAAGCAGCAGTTCAAGGGCAAAACTGGCATTTCTGCGGCGAAGAAGTGGACAAGGTGGCTGTACAAAATCTGATGGCAGGTGTCAAGCGTGAGGCCCGGCAATTCGGATTTGGAAAAGCGAATATTTTTCCTGAATTTTATACGCAATTTGAAACTTGAAAAAGAAAATTTAATTTGATTTTTTAAATAAACGATTTCAAGCCGATTTAACACGCGGTTTCCTTGACCAAATTTTGACCGTATCACCCTTTTATATTAAAATTTGTACTTTGAAAGACCTTCAAAATGTGTCTTATTAAAGTCAGAAGAAGAAGCAGTGGCTTAATATAAAAACGAAACTGGATTGTGGGTTTTTGGATCAAAAATTATTTTTTGATTTCAAAAATAAAAATTTACGAATCAAATCCACATTAAAAAGAATCGCAATTGTAATTATTCTGAGTTGTTACGTATAATGCAATCGACGGCTTGCATTAAGATAAAAAAAACTTGAATTATCTTTGATGTTGTGGCAAAATTTATTTATCGATATATATTTGATAAAAATGTTAAAGATCAATATCAAACATTCTTCATAATATGTTGCATTTTGGCTTTGCTCAAAACAAGCCAGATTAGACATTTCCGAGATGTTTTTACATTATAAAAGGAGGATTGAACTCAAAACTCAAAATGTTTCCTTTGTTTTTACTATATAAAATTTGGTATTTACCTTCAATCGCGTATATGATTCAAATATTCATCCGAATGTAATTTTCGAAAGCAAATTATAGATGCTGTCTATTATATAAAGCGATTTCTTGCGCATTACAAAAATCCCTCAGGCATTTATGACAATGAGCTAATGCGATGTTTATTCTTTCTTTCAAAAAACTCCGGTAGCAAACCGGTAAAACCAAATTTTCTATGGATCTACCATGAAAAATCTTCCTGTGAGCGAATGGGGTACTATATATAGGTTTATTTATAATCAAAATGTAAGATTTTGATAAAAAAATGCTTGTTTACATAGTTTCTTAAATAGCGCTCTTTTTTCTCTTCAACAATAATCAACACAAATTGTATTGTGGTTAACGTTGTTAATGTGATCGTGGTGTTGTTGTTGTTGCAATTGTTGAGTATAAATGAGAATTTAATGAACATTTCATAAGTGTATGTGAGTATATTGTGAAATGTGATGCATGGCCATGATGCTTACGCATCTATTGAGGCAA
>PGFW01038110.1:2107-14641 GCA_003123925.1 Haematobia irritans | reverse complement strand
GTACATAAAGCTAAATGCTTGATGTGTTCGGCCAAGTTCAATCAAAAGTTGTACAAAAATGAATAGGGTGTCAAACAAACATAAAAAACTTTTTGCCTCAAAATGGCGTTTTGCTATTATTGGATATTTGTCGTATTTTTGGTGTATTTGTTGACTTAGTCCTACCATTTGGCATAATTAGTTTAAAATAATAGATAATGAGAATTAAGTATCATTCAATATGTAAGTGTTAACATTGTAAACACTAATACCAAAATAAAAAAATAACATCTTAAACGACCCTAATTGGCACCAAATACAACACTAAGGTGTGTTTATCGCAGACACACTCCATAGAAAATTCAGTAAAATAAGAGCCAAAAAGTATGCCACAAAATTTAATAAATTGTAATAATCAACCAGAATTGCCGTTGCTAATATATTGAAGAGTCATAGCGGTCATATCGCAGGAACAAGTAATGCCTAAATTATAGAAATTGCATTATAGTCTTTGCCCAGACTTTACAATACATAGATGATCCACTATTCTCTTTAAAAAAAATGTGTCAGTTCCAAAAATTAATTTTCTGACATTTCGTTTTGATTTTTTCGTAAAGAGTCAGTCCCAAACATTAATTTTCGTGCATTTGCTTTTTTTGTGTTGTTCGTCAAAGAGCAATGCTGCTCAAAATTAAAATTGTATTTTCGCGATTTTGGTCAAAATTTTTGTTCAAATATGAACTTTTAATATTATTATTTATTTATAATAATCCCTGGTGCATCATAAACGGTCTATTTTGTGTAAAATTGGCAAATACACAAAAAGGAAAACGAAAGAGATTGAAGCGTGCTCTTATTTTTCTGCGTTTATTTTTAATCTTCGGAAACATAGTTGACACCCATGCTCATCTATGTATTATAAGGTCTATGTCTTAATACTCTGTTTTGTGTCACATATACTTATACAGTAATCCATCGATTTACGTCGTGATTGGTTCCGGAATTTGACGACGTTAATCGAAACGACGTAAACCGAATTAAAAGTTGCTCATACTTACTCCTAAGTCCATTTAATTATGTATGCATGTGCGTGTACATTATAAAAAACTTTAAAAATAAAGGTAATTCAGTCTTTTATTCATAAAAAATAAATGAATACATAAAAAACATGGACAATTGCGTTATATATGCAATATCAATCAAAATTTGTCGAATTTTCGGTAAGAATTTCAGAAATAAATGTTTCGATGTCATCATCGTTGGTACTTATTTCACTTATGGAAGGCGTTTCTGACAAAGTTGGCAAAAAATCGACGACGTAAATCGAATGGCGACGTAAATCGAAGTTGGATGGAACAATAAATTTGACGACGTAACTCGAAACAACGTAAACCGAGGCGACGTAAATCGAGGGATTACTGTACATATTTTGTCTGTTCCAGCCCACCCGACCAAAGTGCCGAGAAATGGCGAAAGCGAGCATTTTTCGACATAAATTTACGCGCACATTATTCGAGAAAAGTTCGATAATAGAAAATTTTCGAACGTTCGTTGTTTCGAAGTAATAACGAATATTTTTCGGCTTATTTGTTGGTGTTTCGCCATGTTTGTTTTTGACAAAAACAGAGATTAAAAAGTCATTTCAGTTTAAGAAATTGTTAAGTGCGGGTTTAAGAAATTGTTAAGTGCGAGCGAATCTAAAAGAGGTAAGTAATTTATTTATATATATTTTAAAAAAACTACAAATTTTCTTTCATGTTTAATTTTCAGATGTATCCAGGAAAATGTTACTCATTGATTATAGTCCTTTTCCATGGCATAGCCCCGACCGGCTTAATAAGAAATTCCTCGCAAAGAAGTCAATGCAGTGCCTTAAATCACTTTAAATGTAAATATTTTAAGTATTTTGTTCGCAACACTAATATCTCTATATTATTTTGTATTATAATTATCTATATTGTGTTGTAATAAAATAAAAACAAACTTGAAAATTTTCTTTTACTACACAACTTATAATGGGAACAAAATGGGAATAAAACAGTATAGAAAACCTTCGAAAGCGGAATGATATCGAATACGAAAACGAATTCGAAAATAGATTCGTTAACGATCAATTATAGATATCGCGAAAACACTTCTTTAACGAATCACTAGCAAGCCTTCGAAAACGAAGAGTTTGCTGCAGTAACAGCACGACAGATGAACGTTTTTCGAAATTTTTTCGAACCATTCTCGATATCGTTTTCGATAGTTTTCTTCGAGAAAAACCCGAGAATATTTCTATATCGAATACGATAACGAACGTTGTGGTCAGGTGGGAGCCTTGTAGGAAGTCTGTGTGTTGGGTTTACTGTCCTAAAGTCACCACTTTTGTCAACTATTATGGTGACATAGTCAACATATGATCTACATTTGGTTTTTCGGGTAGACATTTATTCCTTTTTTGTGAAAGTTTTTATTAAACAAATGAAAAAAGTGAGTTGTAAAATGGAAATAAAAAAAGAAGTTAATGTGAGTAAAAGAAATTTTAAAAGACTAGTGAAAACAAAAACAATATATAAATTATAAAAATAGAAAATATTTCGAAGAGGACAGGTATTATTGAGTGTCTTAGATTACACGATTTTGTGGAGGCCGATGAAGCTTGTAGAGAATTCGATGGAAATATTATTGCGCCTTTGGAGGATAGGGCCGACAGAAATCTGAATTTGAAAGAAAAGTTAAAGCAGTGGTTCCTCGAAATCGAAACAGAAATACCTAGAAAAACTACTGGCCTAGATGTTCCAATCTCTGCACCGGCACTGTTGGGCAAAAACATCAAGTTACTATAAAAAAGTGTTTCCTGGTATACTGCCATACAGAATATTCATGACATATTCACAACAATATATCCGAACTCCTTGTGTTATTTTCCCCATCGTGTTTGGCCCTGACAGCGTTTCCTACAATTCAATTCATGTCAATTAGGGATTTGAAAAACGTGTCTTGAATTAGGAGAAAATGAGAAGTTTTTATTAAAGGATCTTCAGTATAAGTTTTTTATTCTTATCATTTTTTACTACATTTGTAATTACTATTTTGCACAGCTATCGCCCTCCACAATGTCAGACAAACAATTAACGCAACCACAACAACCAGACAAACAATTACAGAAACCACAACAATCAAAGGCTAAATTGAAGTACATTCCTTCACAAGGTAATTTTTTCAATATTTTAAACCAAAATCTATAACAAAAACATTTTTATTATATTTTTAGTTAATCAAAGTTGTCAAAATTGTGAAGAAATTTTGAAACAGTTTCAATCATACAAAGGTTTGTACGTAACAAATTTAAAGTTATAAATATTCTTAATTTATATATGCATGCATCCTTACAGCATCTTCTGAAAGGCAATTCAATACATTGCTTGAAATATTGGCGGAGCACAAAGTGTTATTGGATAGGATAGTCTCGCAAAATGCTGAAATAAACAATTCAATGGACATATTTCCTATTAAGAGCGTAGAAAAGTTAAAGGAATTTGATAATAGTTTAGCAACGCAAGCGGACCCATACGTATGTATTTTCAATGAAAACATAATGTGTACAAATATTAATCATTTTAATCGACATACATTTTTTAATAGAAACGGCAAATCAGAACACTTCTTGACGGAAACACAGAAAGTAATCTGCATCAAGTGTTTGGTCAAGAAATTATTATGAATTTCAATGTAGATGGGTCTTTCGGAAAACAACGATTACGCGATTATGGCAATGTGTTTGCGGCTATGATAGGTAAAATATGTTTAAGCAATGTATTATATATTAGTGTTTGGTCAAGAATTTTTTTCTAATTTCAGATGTTATTTCAAGTTTTGCAGAATCGCCAGATAAATGTTTAAGAGCTGCATTTCAGCGGCAGAAGAAAAAATATTTCAAGCAAACCAGTAGAAGCAAGTTGCAAAATAAGAAAGATGGAAACAATGAAATCGATGACAACGAGGATAAAATGATCTTGCCATAGGGCCCCTGTGTAGAAATATATCTTTGTTTAGAGGTTTAGCTAGCCCAGAAGAAAATTATCCATTCATTTTGAACATTAGAAAGCAACTACACGTAACTATTTTTATAGATTTACGGCCATTTTCATGTAGCTCCGTTAGGCTTTAACTGTCAGTTAACAGAAAGTAAATCGCAAATGTCTTCTCTCCAGTTAACTTTAACTGAAAATTTTCAGCAGTTAAGTTTCTAACTGACGTATGGAATATATAGGCAAAATGACAGATATGTTCATAGTGCGGTTTAAAAGTTCGTTAGCTAACGAACCACTAACGGAGATTCATGAAAATGGGGGTTAGTATGATAGATAAGGGAAGCTTTGAAAAAAATAGAGCCAATAGACTGAATTAAAGACCTGATTATATATTAAAAAAAATTTATATATATAATTAAATTAAAATAAAAAATTAACCCTTTTTATTACCAAAAGCATCCAAAAGTTTTGACTAAAGTAGCAACAAAGTACTACTGACTCATTACTTCAAATGTCTCTATATGGTCCGACAAGTACCATCTAGTCAGTATTTCTACTGTCAGTAGTGAATTTTCAATGACAAGCACTGCTCCCAGTCCTTTCTAAGGTTGAACATGTATTGAAACAGCAACTCATTTTTAACGTTAAGGGACCCACCGGGGTGCATTGGTTAGTATGCCCGCCTTGCTTACACAAGGTCGTGGCTGCGATTCTTGCTTCGACCTAACACCAAAAAGTTCTTCAGCCGTGGATTATGGTGACATGTCTGAGAGTGTCAAAGATTCTCTAAGTGGTTTCACTGCAATGTGGAACGCCGTTCGTACTCAGTGACGAGAAGTTCCCCAATGTGGTACCACAATGGACTGAATAGTCTAAGTGAGCCTGTGACATCGGGCTTCAACCTAACCTAACCTAACGTTAAGGAACGTTTAGCACATGCTCTTATCATGCCCAATATTTTATATTGCCTCGAGGTTTATTCTGGAACAAGCGGGGGTAACATGTTGAAAACCCAGATGTCCATCGTTTTCTTAATTGTTCTTTTTCTAATTTTTATTTATTTTTTTTTTATTTATTTCAACTTTATTAGCAACATAGCCTCATAGAGGCCCTATTCGTTACAAAATATATTATTGGTTAAACTTCAAATATTTCTTAAACACTAATAATAATAATAATTAAAAATTAAATAAATATGATATCTATAACGTATCTCTATATCCTACTGACAAATCAATTTTAAGTTAAAAAAAAAAAAAAATTTAATGAGACCGTTAATGTAAACTACTAAGTTTCTAAAAGTAAAAATAATAACAATGATAATAAAAATAATAACAATGATAATAAAAATACAAACAAACATTTTGATTACATGACACTAAATTATTAAACTAATAAAAAATTGAAAAAAAAACAATTAAATCATTAATAAACTAAAACTAAAAATTTAAAAATTTATTTAAAAAATTTTGTATAGTTTCGAATTATGTTGATGTTTTATAAAGTATTCCGTAGTCGAATTCCATCTTTTCTTATTAGTAATTTCACGTTCTTTCCCTCAGTCAGGGTTATACCTAGAGTTCTGCCCTATTTGGATGGATCTTTCGAGGTCAGAGCAGCCCGAATTTTTAAAGCGCTACCCTCAACTTTGAAAACATTCAATGATTCATGTTTTACATATCGAAAAAAAGCTACTTCTTCATTTTGCTAATCTGACATAATTTTGTTTTTCTTTGGTAATTTAATATGAATTGTATGGTTTTTAAATTACATGTCCTCTTGGTTTGGTTTTTTTCTGCAGCAAATTTTTTAGTGGTATCCATTACTTGGCTTAATATGATTGTCATGTAATATTATTGATGCTAATTCATAAATATGTGATTCAATTATAATTATTATTTTTTACTGTTTTTTTTTCCTATGTTTTAAATATTTTCTTTTTTACACATAAATTTATATTTATTTATTCCTATTTAAGTAATTTTACCCATAATATTATTACTTTTTTAGCCTTAAGTCATAATGTTTATATAATTTTGTATTCTATATTTTGGAGTAGTTTTTATTGTAATTTCTTCAATAATTCAATTCAAATTACATGACGAAAATAAAAATAAATAAATAAATAATTTAACCTATATGGCTTCAAAATACAAAATCGAGGAAATAAAATAAATAAATATATTCAATAAATAATTCAATTCAAATTACATGACGAAAATAAAAATAAATAAATAAATAATTTAACCTATATGGCTTCAAAATACAAAATCGAGGAAATAAAATAAATAAATATGTTAAATGCCTGTAGCGAAATGCATTGTGTGGGTAATACTTGGTAAGTAGTACTGCTGTCATGGCCAATAGTGATTCATTAAAGTTTCACTATTGACATATCCTACAGGGATATGGATGAGATGTGTGAGCAAGAGTTTTCATTTAAATTAGCTCAAAAAGTGCTGCTCATTAATTTCAGCACTTTGTTCATAGGGATGCGGGAGCAATAGCTAACAAACTTTTTTTAAGTGCTGAGCCGGAGCTAAAGAGCCATTTCGAACACTTAACACTATTAAGTACGAGTTTCACCATATTTTATCATAATACAATAATGAAATTATCATAATACAATAATGAAATTCTTATTGTGATTATTTTCTTCAACAGAACCACAGTGGGATTCTATTTGAGACCTGGTCGTTGGTATCAAGTTCGTGTAGCAGCCATAAATGCCTATGGATTTCGTGGATACTCGGAAGCATCGCAAGCTTTTACTTTACCAAATCGTAAGTACTGAGCCTATATAATAATGTCGGAGATGTACTAAGCCTATATAATATATAATAAACGTTGTCGCTTTAATTTTATATAATCCCCTATGTTCCAATATTCGGGATCTTAAATCGCAAAAATTTATTTTTCTTATAGCAAAAAGTTCGACATAAACTGGTACATAAATCCAAATTCTATTTGAACTTCTTATTAGGAGACTTATCATTCCAAGTTTTATGTCTCCATATTTTAGGATTATGAAAATGTCGCAAAACGTACTAGAAAAACTTCCTTAAACAACAACAGTAAATGGTATCCGATGTCACACTATTGTATCGTGAACACAAATTTGCAATTTTTTTAGGCTTCAAACTTTTACCCAATCAAAGTTGAAAATTTTTCTACTTCAAGCGTCGTAGAATTTACTAAATGCAAACAGCAACCATTTTATAATTGAGCCAAAAAAAAAATAATAATATAATAGGTTTGCTATTTTAACATCGGCTATTTTCCCATTGCCGGCAGACTGGTTTCTCACCCAGCAAATTTTTCTGTCCTATTACATATTTTTGAGGGTAATCTAACCAATTTCCCTTCCATATATTTTTAGATCCAAAACCACCAAAGCCACCGGCAGATTTGAAAGTTGTATCATCACATTACGATGGCAAATATGTTACCATAAAAATTGTATGGTGTGCCTCTAAGTCAAATTTGCCAATTGAAAATATAAAATCATATGGTCACTTTATGTAAATACTCATATGGAATCATTAATATCGAATGAGGCGTATGTAAAGGATGTAAGTATTTTGGTCATAATCAAAAATCCTGTTTTAATATTTTCATTTTAGCGTCATCAATATGAAATTACAAATCTTATTCCTGACTCTAGTTACTATGTTCAAGTCCAAGCCATGTCTATTAATGGACGAAGACGCCTTAAATCGGAAAAATATTCAATTCTATATAATACAACAATAGTGCCAACGCAAAGCTTTGACGGTCTCAGATGCGGCAAAGAACAGCGAATGACCAGAGATGGCGGTATTAGTGGTGGTAGCTTAAGCAATGCTCTAGCCTCTACAGACGAGAGATACTATACGAAAAAGTATTCCCTTAATGATGCATCACTTGCCGATACCCCATCCACCTCATCGTTGTCGATGAAAAATGGGAATTATTCCACAACGAAATCGAATGATAAATTTGAAGTAAAATATCGTCTAAATCGAAAATTAGGCATGTTGGTGATTATCTCTGGTTTTCATCCGAAGGAGGAAAAGTAAGTTAAAGCTTCAAGTTTATTATATTTACCTGTTTCACTTGAAAGTCTAGTGAAAATTTCCCTTCTCCTAAAATATATATAGCATGATTATTAGGATAAACCACCGGTTAGTCGAAATTGGGATTGAATATACACGCTAATCATTGTGTCACGGTGGCTCATGTTCTAGAATTTGAACCTATAATCGATTACCCGAAGTAATTTTCCGTCTCAAATGATCCAAAATATTGTCAAGCACATAGCATGCTTGAGCAGATTGTATTTGCGTATTTAGACAATTTTTAGCTAAGATGGCTAGATACCCCTTTCTATAATAGAATACAGTGGAAAATCCTAAATTGTTTTCAAAATTCTGGGGGGGGTTGTAAAAATTGTATACACCCTACATCCCAGTGACTTTTCTAAGCGTATGCGTCTTTGATCGACTCTGAGAAATAGTCATATATAGTGATCATATCGAACAAAATTGGTAACACTTCGTGTCAGCTACTTATTAAGGCTTGGAAGAAAAATATCTACATATTAAAAACGCAATGACAAATTTATTACAGTACGGTGTTGGAATGCATATGTGACATCATTATGACACTGCATTGCCGACCCCTCACATAAAGACTGTAAATAAAAATTTCGTGAGACTTCGTTATACACTTTTCACCTTAAGGTTTACAACTTTAAACAATTTTTACCCATATGAAGATGCACTAGTATTTGGTGGTTATCCTCCGGTAGCATTAAAGGGTGATACGGTCAAAATTTGGTCCAAGATATTAACTTGACTGTATTTCTTTCAATATTTGCAATTTAAAAACCTGAACGACCCTCTCATTTTTGAAGGGGTGTGTGTGGTGTGTAGATGTTGCTCCTAATTTTTGATTATTGCGAATTCACTCTTCAAGATGTCCAAATGCCGTCCAAGCAAGAAGAGCAGCGTATCAAAAATTTGGCGCTCGCGCATCGCCGAAAATCCGAGCTTACTCGCACCGCAAAGCTGGCAAAATCCTAAAAGTTGCCAAAATCAACCGTTACAAATATAATTAAAGTGTTTGCGGGAACGTTTGTCGACAGCCAGGAAGTCTGGGATCGGGGCGTGAAATTCGAAAACCGGAGCGTGCAGCCCGGCCAATTTCGGGATTTGGTAAGCGAAAGCCTAACTGAATATTTTTCCTGAATTTTATACTAATTAAATATTGAATTGAAAAGAGATTTTAATTAGATTTTTTAAATAAACGATTTCACCGATTTACACGCCGTTTCCCTTTGACCAAATATTTGGACCGTATACCCTTTAATAGTAAATTAATAATACGACTTTTTTATTTTTTTTTTTTTTTTTTTCAGAATTTATGAACTTTTGCCGCGCTTCAACAAACTGCGCAGAATGGAGAATACAAATGCATACGTAGTAAATGTAGTAATCGAATAGAATGTGCATGATAGCTGCTCAATATTTGTGATTTCAAAAGACGGATTAGGTAAATTTAGTCAACTGTGGTCCTTGGTCATTTTCTGGGCCCAAGATACTACCTCAACATTCTCTCGAATCACTTGAACACTTACAATGAAAATTAAATAAATAACTAAATAATTTTCTTATCTTTTTTTAGGCTTCTAGAAGATTCACTGTCTTCAGTAAGCTGAGCTATAATACTTGTTTATACATTTAAACCACGCAGCAAATTCCATAGGCGATGTTGAAGGCATGAAGACCATAACATTTACAACGCCGAAATGTGAGAATTTTTCGTAAAGGATTTCCAAAAGCTAATATTAAGTGTTGAAAATATAGATCTAACTATTAATAAAGGAAACCTGTTTGTTTTTAATACATATGTAGGAAATCGCAGCACGTACTTTGGTTAGGTTAGGTTATATATAACACCAATCTGTAGAAAAGGAATTGGTTTCCACTTAGACCATATTGGTTCATGTGATTCCTCATAGTTGTTTCTCTCTCTCTCTCTCTTCTTCACTATCTATTTTCCTGCGTTTTCAAGAAAACTTCCCAGAGAATGATAAAAGGTGCCGTAATAAAATGTTCTCATGTGGCAGAACAATGTGAATGCGCAACCGATAACCCTACCGGCAGGGAAAATATCGTCGATTATCGGCATTTCCGCGGGAAAAAGTGAATATTTTTTCTAGGTAACAAAATTTAGAAATATGTCGTGTTCTGATAGAAATATGCATGATAAAACAAAGAAAGTAAATGGCCAATCGTTAGCGTCTTAAAAATTTTTCAAATTTTGGTATATGCTACGATATAATTTGTAGCAATGTTTGGTAGAACGTAAGCAGACATGCAATTGATTGTTTAAATTTCTACCTTATGCAGGTTCGCACATTTTTCAGAATCTGTTACTTGTAAGTAATAAATAGGAACTTTTTCTAGAGGATTTCTCTTTGTATAATCCATATAGATTGTTCCCGATAATACAGTTTGCAATGTATTTCTTAATGAGAAGCAAAAATTAAACATGCGATAATAACCCCACGAAAATTTTCGTGTAAGCAAATATGTAAGCATGCATTTTTTTATGGTAGAGGAAATTTTCTTTACAAGTGCAATTACCCAGAGAACTTAAGACCCAAGATGTAGTTGGAATGTAATAAGGCAGTTTTGCTAGCGAAATTTCGTATTTTACTAGCATTCATTGATTTTATTCATTGATGTCCAGTGAAGATGATTGATTTTTCGTAGCTAAAAAAAATTAACATATGACAAATTCTAGCACAACAATATATGTATTCCTTTTCATATATAAAAATTCTATAGTTCACTACAACTCATCCGATATTTCAATAAAATCAAATGTCAGATTCTTTCATTCGGATTTCAAAAGAAACCAAATTTGATTTTTATTCTATTTGAAAGGAACGCAAGTCTCCTCAATTTGCTATCGAGTAAGAAACAGTGAATAAAATCGACTTTTGCCAAAAGTTTTAATACGTCGAAATCGAAAAAGTAGACTTTGGGAAAAGTTAAGAACGTCAACTTTTTAATTATAATTTTGATTACAATACGCTGCCCATTCCTCCCAGTTAATAGCAAAATAATTGGAAAATACTATCATAGACACAAATGAAAGTAAGTATATCAATAAATAACGAATTTATTTAAAATAAAGATTGGAATTCTCAATGGCCTTATTGTAGTAATTAATATTTGATTGGACGGCATCAAAAGATCTGTTATTCTCTTTGCATCCAAAAAAGACCCACCGTTTCAATTAAAGCAGCTAGCAGTCCGTGTCGTATAAGTAATGGACCCCACTAAAATGCAAAAAATTTGTACTCTTTTTGTCTCAGGCATGGTAAAAAGTATACGTTTGGATACATAATCAGTGTAATTACTAACACGTCCCAACGCAACATTAAACGTTTTCGTAGTGTGGATATACCTCAATTTGAGCCCTTAGGCTTTCGGCGGGCGGATAAAATCTGGCAGGGCCTTTTTACATAAACTATGCGAAATTGCAAATTGTCCAATAATTTATAAAAATCAACACAGAGAATTAAGAATAGCGTACATTTGTTCTTCACGTCTGTTGAGGATTAGCGTAGCCACCAAATGTCTGCACAGCATTCGTCTGGTGTGGCCGTAAATAGTGTAGATTTCTCTTATCGTCAGTTTTTTCCATAAAGGCGTCCACTGCACAGCATATTCAAGAGGTACACGGAAGGAATATACATAATTTGTAACTGCCTCCTAGGAAACTCTCAAATGCACCTCCTCCCGTCAAATAGGCACAATTTAATTTGATTTTGCAAATTGATGCTCCATACTTGTGATAGTTTTCATAGTGGGTGTAGCATTTGCTTCGGCAATAGCAACCACATCGGACACGAAAAAATCAGGTTAGGTGTGTAATAAAATTTCCCGTTTTTCTCTAAATGTATTTGGGTTAAGGCATCTGTACACTTTAAATCAAATTCGGCTGCTTCATTCAAAGATAGTAGCGTGAATTTATCGACAAAACGTAACCAACCTCTTTATTCTCATATGGGAATTCGCATCTGTGCATTTTTGCTGTATTTTATTTCGATAGAGTAGCCTTTCAAAGTCTCCATCTGGCACTGGAGAATCACACATTGGGAAATGTAAAAATGCTTGAAAAGATACTCCATTCTTCCACTGGATATAGGTTAGCTTTTCATGGATTCATATCGTTTCTCAATTCCTTGCCTCTTTCCTTTAATTTTTTTGCTAGTATCCTCATCTGCATCTTTTGTCTTGGATAATTCCTTTTAAATTGCTTGGCAATCATCTCCCTTTCATCGTCCACTTTGGTCCAATACTCCCTCCACAGCCTTTTGTAGCTTTTCAATACAAATTCTTTACATGTTGCAAATCTGTTGGTAATTTTCGTTTCTCAGAGAAACTTTCCAAAGACTCGGAATTTGCAAAGGCCTTAAAATCCAGATAGGGCTGTAATGGTCACAATATTTTAATGAGCTTATCACCGGTTATGTGCAGGG
>PGFW01038109.1:29433-41069 GCA_003123925.1 Haematobia irritans | reverse complement strand
AGAGAGAAGAATATTATAATTTCGTTACCACACAACACGTAAAATTGTGGGCGATCTGATTTTGTGATTTTGTACAAAATCCTTGTAGGGATACCTTACATTTGTTTCATGTATCAAAAAGGAAATAATAGAAATTATAGATTTGCTGAGCATTATATAAATAGTGAGATGCATTAGCTTAACAATAAATTTACGTTTGGCATTTTGAATTTTTTTCAATTTATTTTGATAATTATTCGTGATCAAAGAATTATTAGTTTATCAAAAATTCTCGAAAGTCTAATTCTTGGCGCACACGAGTAATACCTTGTCCACGCCCAAACCATTGTAAAGTTTCTTCTATTAGAAAATAGTTTCGTCTTGATAAATTTATCTCATGTGTAAACCCTGTAAGGCTTGATTTTTCGTTTTTTTTTTTTCTTTTTGTAAAAATTCGTTTCCCTAATTGTAAGATAACATAATGTGAAAACTAACGCACATTCCAACTCTGGCTACCAAGCACGGCAGAATCATTTGTTCTCACTTGTTTTTTTTAATTTTCACGAATAATATGCGAAAATGTAATATATTTTTATTTTTTGAAAAAACATTTTTAAATCAATCGAATTTTCTACTATCGCGTAAAGCATAGAGATTAAAATAGCCTTTATACTCTAAGGCAAAAACATTCTGTTTGTTGTTTTTTATTAAGATAAGATTTCATACATCCCTCCAGATGAAAATACACTTGTGCCAAAGGGTTTCAAATACTCGAACAGATGCCAAATAACAGGTTGGCTGATAAGTCGCCCGGTCTTAACAAAGAAAACCACATTTCTTTTGTGCAAATTCGTTTTTATTATTCAACCATAGTCCTTCGTTCAAAAACGATACAACGTTTATAAACGGCCTTCCAATTTTTGATAACCATTTTGGTAGTCTACTCCTTCGGTTTTGCCTCAAAATAGGCTCAGTTTCGGCGATCACCTCTTCATTTGCAGCCAAATTTTTTCGCGCTGCGAGCATCCTTTTGAAGGTCTGAGAAGAATAAAAGCTCGCTGGGGACCAGATCTGTGAGAATACGGTGGGTGGGCCAAGCAATTCGAAGCCCAAATTCATGAATTTTGCCATCGTTCTCAATGACTTTTGAGCACGTGCGTGTTGTCTGGGTGGAACAACACTTTTTTTCTTCTTCATATGGGGCCGTTTTGCCGCGATTTCGACCTTCAAACGCCATATAATAGCCACATGTTGATGGTTTTTCCCTTCTCTAGACAATAGATAAAAATTATTCCATCCAAAAAACATAGGCCATTACTTTGCCATCGGACTTTTGAGTCTTTCCACGCTTCGAAGACGGTTCACCGGTCGCTGACCACTCAGCCGACTGTCGATTGGACTCAGGAGTGTAGTGATGGCGCCATGTTTCATCTATTGTCACATTAATCGACGGAAAAACTCGGGTGTATTACGAGTTAACAGCTGCAAACACCGCTCAGAATCATCAACACGTTGTTGTTTTTGGTAAAATGTGAGCTCACGCGGACCATTTGCACAGAGCTTCCGCATATCCAAATATTGATGAATGATATGACCAACACGTTCCCTTTGATATCTTTAAGCCTCTGCTATCTCGATCAACTTCATTTTACGGTCATGTCAAAATCATTTTGTGGATTTTTTTTGATGTTTTCGTCGGTAACCAATTCTTTCGGACTTCCACTGCGATCATCGTCCTCCGTGCTCATTTCACCCACGCTTGAATTTTGCATACCAATCAATTAATTGTTGATTTCCCTGGGGCAGAGTCCGGAAACTCATTATCAAGCCGCACATGTTTTTTGCTTCCACTGTATTTTTTTCCCTTCAGAAAACAGTATTTTATAAAAACACGAAATTCCTTTTTTTCCATTTTTTTTCACAATAACAAAAGTTGCTTCACAAGAGACGCTCTATCTCCCAAACTAATTGATTTACAAACGTCAAATTTTGACACGAATCATTTAAATGCATATCATTAAAAATAATATGCATTTAATACTAGCGACGCCATCTATGTGTCAGACCGGGGACTTATCAGCCAACCTGTTAGTCCCTGTTCGATATAGCCATCTTCTGTCTTTTTCGCTGCAGCTTTCATTCAGTCAATTATTGCTTGAAGTTTTCTCTTGAGTTTTGGGAATAGCAAATTCAGTCGAATTCAGAGGTTGCGAAATTATATTGGTTGAATTTTTGGAGAAATGGTCACAAATAATGAGTACAGTGTGACACAGTGCATTATGGTAAAGCAAAAACAATATCACATAATTCTGGTTTGTAAAGATTAATTACTTGACGTAAACGATGTGTTACGCTAAAAAAATACTTTGCCTGGGTGGAAAGTTTAATTTAAAGTTTAAATTAAAAATTCGCCTTACTTTTTGTCTACAGTACTACATTCAATGAACAGAAAGAGTACGCAAGTACGAACGCTTCGTACTCACAAACGAGATATTGGGTTAGTTATTTCAAAATTTGAAACACCTAAATTTATATGAATTTTATAATCATTTTAAGAAAAATGATCATAAATAAGGTTGTTCCAGTTATCAGGTCCCACAAAGGGGAAGCCATCCAGGTCAATAATTTGTATTCTAGATGATAAATATTGTATAAACAACTCCATAGTTTTTATGTTAAAAAACGTCTGCGATAAAACACTACACATAATTTATCAGGGAATAATATACTTCCCTATATTCGTGTGATGTTCCATGAAAATATTATCGATTAAATTCGTTCCTTCTCCAAACAAACACAAATGTATACAATAATTTTAAACGAAATTCTCACATGTGTAGTGTGAAAGAAACGTGCTATTTTCATTATTAATCTCATGTTTTTAGATTTCCACAATTAATAATTTTGTTTACTGCTCTAGCAAATAGAAATAATTCTGCACACATTTACACAGCCATAAACAATTATGTGTGTATTATAGTACATAGGGGTATATTTAGCGACATATTGATGTCTTCCAACTCTTATTTACGTTTTGTTTATTTTCGTTTATTCTATGATTTTTTATTTTTTTTTTTATTTTTGTATTAAATGATTGCTTTTCTTTTTGAACTTTTTGTCTTTTCTTTTCAACAAGACTATACTATATACATAAATATATATTGTTTTAATCGTTTTTTTCCTAGTCTTATTTACGGTTTTAGCGATGTTGCTATAGGATGTAACAATTATAATATCATACTGTAAATTTTTGGATCTATTTAGTTTTAGTGTAAATATGTTGTTAAGTTTAATAAGTTTTATATCCGGCTGATGATATCCTTCTCTGTAGCTGATCAAATCCTCTGCCTCCACCCCGCCATGGTCCGGATCATGGTGTGTACGCTGTCCTACGTCATGGGACGAGGACCCACGGTCGAAGGGGCGGAAAGTGGTCGATGGGAACCGTTCGTTGCAAAAAAAAAAAAGATAGTTTGGAGTCCGTTTCATTACAAATTTATCTAAATCGGCCCTATATATATGGTATAAAACCACCAAATAATTATTGAAAATTTAAGAACTAATTCGTCAGCGGCTCTTCTCTCAATAACTAATGTGTTAAGAACTCTCTGTGATATTGGCACTCGTTTATTAAAATAAATATCTAAGCTACACCATGATTTATGTCTATTTCGCTTGCAAGTAATGTTCGGCCGAGATGTCACATCAGTTTTGTTGTCCTTCTCACC
Organism: Haematobia irritans; assembly: GCA_003123925.1. Lineage (NCBI taxonomy): Eukaryota > Metazoa > Arthropoda > Insecta > Diptera > Muscidae > Haematobia > Haematobia irritans. The sequence goes on along the minus strand of PGFW01038109.1, from coordinate 37,362 downwards.
TTACACTTAATTTTGCTGATATGAGGAGAATAATTTGCATATTAAATAGGCGCCTAAAAAATATAAATTCTGATCAAAACTGTATGGTGTAACCAAATATGCTAATCGATTTTTATAAAAGGGGAATATACATTGGCGTGAATTGAAAGGGAAGTGAGATGTTTATCTATTTAATGTTGACTCCTAGAGTATGTTATGTGAGAGCTATGAGTTATTGTTATATGTGTTATATATTGCATTTTTATAGCCCTATAGGAAAATTCCACTATCGAGTAAAACTAGGTGAAGGACTGAGGAGCGACTATTTATATCTTTGCAATAGTATCTTGCATAGTTAGTGAACGACGATTCTTAGCTTTGACTTTTAACTGAACTATATTCGAAATCAAAAATCCCGAAATATAAAAAAATAATCCAGCGAATCGTATATTTGGTCTTTTTTGAAAAAAATCCGATCTTAGGACTTTTGCGTAAATTTTATACAATCTAATTCTACGCAAAAATAAAATACCCTGCTCCTTATGCCAACGCGAGGTGAGCGAGAGAGATCAGACGATCTAAACCGCGAGAGAGACAGGGTCAACTGATGAAATTTATTTTAACAGAGCAAAAACATTCAAGATGTCTATTTGATAACACCTGATTAAGAGTATGTGTGTTTTGAACTCAGAACTCAGACCAAACATAGTACCCAAGTGAGAAAATAAAAAGAAAATGCAAAACAGAAAAAAAATGTTTAAACAAGAAATGAAAGGCAGGATTGTGTGCAAGCGAAGCAAAAGAGTATCGATAATGTTCGAATATAAATATGTTGGCCACAGAAACTACTGTGTACACTTACAAATTGGTTAGGCACTAATTTAAATTTACAACAGACATAGCAACACAATCACTCCAATTCTATGAGAGATGTTCAGAGATATCTCTGAGTTTAAATTGACGGTTGTTGCGAGATAAAATCTAATATATTAATTGTTCTTTTTACTAATCCTCAAGGCATTAATTTCCAAATCAAGAGTCCACAAGACTTTAATTAAAGCCCATAGTGTAAGACTGATGTCTGTGTGCAGACAGTCAAGTAGAAAATCTTATTTGATTAAGTTACGTTATTATTGAGGCATGCTGGAACAATAAATAACCGTATCAGGTCAATCAATGACTAAGTCGAAGTGGCCAGGGAACGCACTGTGTGTCTAGCTAGATGATTGAATATGGTCGAAATAGTTTGATACCCTTTGTTTGCCATAATCTTGGTATGGCAGCACACTCTCCTGCAAACTCACAGGCAAACTCAGAGATCCTTCTGCGAGAGTCATCAATATAATTAATAACAAACTTGTAGAGGCAGTCATTAATCTGGCACTTCAAGGAGGAACTCTAATGACTAGCAGCATAATAAGAGCTGCTCGAGTCACAATGGTCTCATGTAAATCCCGGGTTCGAAACTATTTGGTTGAAGAAGAGGAAGAAAAATAAGAGGAAAAAATTATTTGTGATGATTTAATAATGTGAGAATTGTCGTCAGAAGTTGAGCTAGCGATTCTCTACATTGATACACGCGAAAGAACAAATATCTAGATGACCTTATGGTTATATAGATTCAATTTATTTCATTGGCATCGTTTTTGGCAATTCAGTAATCTAGTATTGAACGACTCATTATGGCATTCGAAGCAACTCGGAGAAACGCTTCAATGTCATCGTTAATCCTAATGGACTAGAGACTAACCTTGCTATGTGTCAACATTTATCGAACAATCTTACATTAATCTCACAGTTGAGATGAGTTGCTGAGATACTCTGCGATGAAGTGCGATCATCTGTTTAGTCACCGTGAAACAAGCATGTTGGCTATTTGATGAAAATTTCTCCGCCGTTGAAAACCTCAATGAGAAGACAATATCAAAGTCTGGTCATCCGCTAATTCAGCTGTCAGTCTACATATCCGAGAGCAGTCAACCAATGAATTGGTCTAGATTACGCTCAACACTCGCCAATTTGGATGTAGTCAGCAATGGTGGAAGCTGCCACCATTTGGGTGCTTTAAGCATGGCAGACAGGTCAACACTAATTATATCAGAAACTACCGAAGTAGATTTAAACTATACAAAGACCGAGCTCCAAACTTATACGGAGCCATGAACTACCCACAATAGTAATGTCGCAATCCCTGAGATTCTAGTCAGCATAATTACCACTTCTATTAGAAAAAGCATATGAGAAATTCTGAGTGCCAAGGACCCGGTTCGCCGAAATTTTTCATCCGACATAGAAAAATTAAAGGTAAACCACAAACTAATAGTCACGGCGTGCCTCCGCGATAGATAATGTCATGTTAAAAATATAACTGTATCATCTCCTTCATATTGACATTACCGAGGCAAGATCATAGAATACGTGACAAGCTGTTATCTATTTCAGCGGTTGTCTTGGCTAAGTATGATTACCAGCTTCAATTTTCAAGTCGGCTGAAAAGTGTTTATCTGAGAAATCTTGACTGAACACATCTTTGTAATGAAACAACACCAATAACATACCTGCCCGCCCTAACCTCTTCCGAATCAGTTTGATCATCACCCGCACACCAGAAGCTCCTATTGAGTGTGGCAATAGTCCCACTTTTCGCGAACACAGCAACAACAACAAAAATATTTCATTTGTTGGCCAACAATCTTTCCAGCAACAATATCCAACTCCTACTGTTGAAACAGCTGATGATTGTCTATTCGAGCTTGAAGGTGTTGATGCTGCGGCAACTGCTAATACAAAACACCTCTTATACAAATTCTCCAATATATCTACAAAACCCGCCTTCGCCAATGCGTCAGCAACATAATCAAAATGTGTCACATCAAATACTGCCCGTTTTTAGTAGCTTTATGAACAATCGTACAATGTATCAACAATCGGATAGTCACCAATGAGTGACTTAGATGAAAGTGATGGTGCTGAAGAAGCTGAAGGTAATGAACAAAACTTAATGTAGAATCTAATTTACTTAGTAATTTAATTGAATTAACATTGGTGTATATGCTTGTATTTCCTAATTACAGACGCATTGGATTTAGATAGTTCAATGCCTATAGCTATGGCAACTCCCCAAAGGCGTGCTAATGCCTCGAACATATGCTGTAAATTTCGCCGAAGAAGTTTACCATTATTGAAATATAATGCAAACTCTCCCCCTTGCAAATGGTCGCAGCTATATAGCATTAGACTCGGACGAAGATGTAAGTAGTAATTTTTCTATTTTCCTTAAATTTTTGTCAATCAATATATTTATCTTAATTTTAATAAACTATTGATTGAGTTAGTTGATTTACTGTATGAAAAGAATTGTAGTAGCGTATGGGTCATGGAAGTAATACGTAGTACTCAATATTGGTTTAATTTTCTTCTTTTTTTCATTCTATTTTTAATTAAAAGAAACTTATGTTCAATAAGGCATATCTGAACTTGAATAAGAAAATTCGTAATTAAACCATGAATAGTGACTTCATAGAAAACGCAAATATTTCGACAATATTGATTATGTTGAACTTTTTTCATTATTTAAGCATGAGTAATCATGTTGCAACGATAAGTATAGTGACGAGATCAGCTGAAAATTAATATAAAATAATTTTACTGTTATAAAAATCATAGTCAAGTAAAAAATTTCGCAAAGTCGGATCAGATTGAAAGGAGAATATGATGTAAGGTAAAAATGTGTGTTGGGGATTTCCCCCCAAAAATTGGTTATCATTTTTCGTGGATGGGAACGAAAATTTTGAGTTGGTGACTTGTAGATTTGGTTAGGAATTTCAATAATTTTTCGAAATCGATTTGTATAATAAATCAGGTTAAAATAAATTATTGTCTATTTTACATTACTAAATAAAGAATGGCCGCTTTTATAATTATAAATAGAATATCTCCTCTTTATTTCAATGTCATACAATCAATAGGGTCCAAATGGAGCATTTGGTCCTAGACGAACCGACAAAGGATTTTATTGGGCGGGCTCGAGGGGCCTATTTCTAATTTTACTCACATTGACTTAGGCATATTTTTACAGTTAATCATTTCGTGAGGACTCGGGCCCAAATTTTTCCCCTCATGGCTTGACAATTATATGCCATAAAGATAAGAAACTGTGAAGACGGTCCCCTCATACTGATCTACCACCAATATTTACTACTTGAGTAGTCAGAAGCAATTTTTCGTCCAATAAATACATGGTGACGCGGTCTACTGGTTTTGTGTTTCGAAATCTTGATTTCTTATGTTTTCGCAAACTGGTGTCACGGATGCCTTTCCAATAAAATTCCAACAAAGTATAAATGTAATATTAAAGTTCAATATATAATAGAATCTGACGATCGTCGCGATGGACTCTGTAAGTTAAAGAGTACCAAACTCCCAAATAAAAATATTCAGAATCTATTACAATCATGCGATCATGACGAATAGAATAACACAAAAAAATAAGAAAAAAGAGAAAGAAAAAAATACAGAGAATATATTAGGACTGTTCGTGACACTGGTATGACAAAAAGCACATCGTATATAAGAAGCAAACGTATATTAGAATATTTTATCAAAACACCATATCTGTTTGGTGGTTTTTAGGATGCAATTTACATTAACTTTTTTCAGATGGGGGCTGATTTTTCTGGTTTAAACATTTAGACAGTTTTGTTTTTTTTTTTTTTTTGTTTCTTTTTTATTTTTTGTTCGATTTTGTAATTGGGACCATGAGCCGATATAAACAATTTTTGTATCGATTAAATGATGTCATATTTACATTTTCATATTTATCTTCCAGGAACTGGACAATAATGTGGATTATTGCTGGCAAGCATCAAAGCTCTAGCTAAAAGTGTGCATGGTGATAGGACTAGTGGTCGTATTTCGGCCGAACTTTCTACCAAGACCAACGTTTACTGTTCACAATCCTAAATAGATATTTTCGTGTATAAATAGAAAATCAAGTGAAGATCAATTCAAATTATTATTTTTCTGATTATACCTAGAATAAAGAATTGGTATATGGTTAACTTGCTATATAGCTGAGTTACATGTAGTTTGACTCAGAGCAAAAGTATCATTTGTTTGCAGGCACCACATTAACTAAGTTGCTCTTATCACAGCATGACCGCAATGAATTTTTTCTTATTTTCTAGGTTCTATTAATCTTGATGTTGCCGCGGAAAGATATACATCTTATCGTAGTAGAATCGATAATATATGTCACAGTTATCTCAAGAAATGGACGTGCAAGCTAGATTTTCAATAGACCCACTCAACGCCATCTATTAGCTCCGCTGATAACAGAATATAAGACTCTTTTTCGCATCCAAACTAATTTTTTGTGGGCGTATCCTGTATTCGTTTTTAATGTCAAGTCCTAAATATGACACGCCATACGAGAAAAATTTAATAAGTACATCAAGACACTATTATTTTTTAGAATGGAATGGTCTATGTTGCTTGATTATGAGGAAAGATAAACAAACAATTTTTTATACATTGAGAGAAATCGCGCGAGCTATTCCCGGGACACACACCAGAAAATTTGGGACTCTTGTAATAATTGCATCTCGTAGAAAATATGGAAAATTCGCCAACACTATTGAAATTACGAAAGTTGTTGATACTCCACTCTAATATCGTTTCATCTAATTAGAATCTTTCATAAACTGCGCTCGCGATGTTAATGAGTTCCGAATATGTAGTTTTGCTAAGTACAATAAAATATGTCTGCTTAAGTTATATTTTGAATAACAGTGAACAATTTATGACACCTGTTGTTTAATAAATGGGTGTTTTTGTTAGCAAAATATACCGCAACATATACAGAAATATATATACAATACAATTCATGTGTAATATATAAATGTGCAAATATCGAATGCAATGATATTATAGACAAGTTTATTCAAAAATTATATGTCATACTCTTTAAAAAAACAAATTCCTAACATGAGAAAGAAATCTGGGAGAATTGAAAAACTTCCAATTTTATGGGTGTTCTTTCGTAAAATTTTTTTTCTAATCTTATCTACAACGAAATTTATTTGTTATATTATGAAAAAATCAAAAATTTACTGCTAAAAATGGCAAAATATATGAACGCACAGCTGGTGCTTACCACATTAGTAAAAGCGGAAATAAAGCTAATATATTGTCTATCAAAAAAACAGCTAAATGTCATAGAGCAACCAGTACACTAAGCAGAGAGTTCAATCAAAAAAATTAGCGTACGGCTCAATGAGGATTGAATCTTTTTGCCAAAATAGTATTAGTACATTTTAGTTAATATTTAGAGAAAACAATCTAATCAATAAGGGTATTTTTTCTCTTTATAAGGCAAGATCATCCCTTAAATGTGGTAAATCTCTAACATTAATAATTTTCTTGGCATCTCTACTTTAGAGATCTTGATGATCATTAATAACATGAAACATATTAGTCTTATCATCTAAAGTATATTTATTTTATTAGACCTAAAATGCTGTCTTTATACCCTCATATTCACATTACACACTTATTTCTGACAAAAATATTGACTTCTTGTAATATCGTGCAAATTATCTAATATGAAAAATGCAGTAATGCACCACTTTAAATAAACTGCATTCTCACATTAGTAACGGATTTCGAGAATAACATATTTAACGCAGGAATTGGCTATTGCATTATTATACGGTAATTCATCGACGCATAAAAGTAGTAGAATCCAATAACTACCTTTAAAATCAAAACTACATATATGTCTTATAAAATAAATATAATCATTGTGTGATTATTTATATTTTTGGGTTAATGTAATGCAATGTTAAGTATGTCTATGAGTGATGGAGTCTTTAGAGTTAGAGCGACGATCTTTTGTATCGAGAGAACTGTATCTCTACTATTCAGACTTTTTTTGTTTATACAATACTTCAACTCTTTCTCACTAGTGTCAAGTAAAGTGCCTCCTTCCTATTCGAGAACGCGCAATCAGTCTTCGCCGTAGGGCTTCTTGATCTCCACTTATTAATCTTCGCGGAGCTAGACTGTATGAAGGAAACAAAGCATATGATATTATTAAGATTTTGGTTGCATAATTAGCACAATATAAAGTAAATGGACATATATTATGACACATAGCATATCTATTGATAGAATACATCAAACAGTGAATATACTCCAGTGCTATTATATATTAGAAGTCATAATTTAGTAGAGGTACATTGATATAAAAAGAATACGTTAATTACTTTATTATAACATTTTTAACTGGTCAATCATTTTAATAATGGAAGTATGAATTCAACCCTGGTGGTTATAATGAGAGAGTTATTACTATGTCCTGTTATCTATGGTGTAGCATTGTTAGACGACGGTTATATTGTTGATTTCGAAATTACCAATTGTTATAATGCTGATAGCGATGGCCAACGAATTAATAAGCTGGTATCTTATTAATTTTTCTAAGCTATGAGTGCGCAGCTATTATCCAAAGTAAGATCTGCGACAATGATGGGAGTGTTGCAGTCCAGAAGCTGCATCTGGCGGGAGTAGAGTAAATTCGGGTTGGTTATTAAGCTGGGCAAGAGAAAAGATGTCGCGTGTTCGTGTGTCCTCGGTTGCAATTGGACAATTCAATTGGACACTAGTCAAGTGCACACTGAGAGATTTAAAGTCAAATAGTAATTCGAAGGCAGATGCCGGACACTTGCCTCGAACTATTCTATATTGTGCGAGAAATATATACCAGCGCTGGTTGACGCCGTGGGAATCATCTATTAATATTCACTTACTAATCGTGCTATGGTACCTTGACGGACTTGCCGAGACAGCAAGCGTACTGTAGAACCTACAATTTGTGAGCTGCTTCACATCAGACTTGGCTTATGACAGCATAAAACAGTGTGTATGATCGACACCAACATGAATCAACTA
>PGFW01038101.1:5018-16124 GCA_003123925.1 Haematobia irritans | reverse complement strand
ATCTGAAGGTTTCACTTTCTCCATTGTATTATCTTCATCGGATGTCGAAAGATCTACGACGGTCTCTTCTTCTCGTTCTCTTCTCAAATTTGGGGAATGCGATCCACCACCTTCCAGTGATCGTTTATATTCCCGATAACACTTATGCCTATATAGATTCGTATAATATTTTGTACTTAATTTTAAAATACTGCGGCATCTTATGCAATACACCCGTCCTTTCACTTTGGAATCATTATTCGCATGACGAATTTCATAGATGATGTGCCAAAGATTACTTGTAACTTTAAGACGTTTGGAAATTTTATAAATTCCTTTGGTAATTTTCTCCTGCAAGAGAGCTGCTTCATCCGGATCAATATCTTGATCATTCTCATCACCCCATTTGTGGATCACATAACATTTATGGCGATAAAGACGAATTCTGCCCGTATTAGAATCTAATATTTGCTTACACACGCGACAACAAATGAAATCTTCTACTATGGTGTTATCTTCTTTTAAAATTTCGGCCATAATTGTCCATATATCGCTTCTTCCTTTTCGTTTTTCCGATAGCGTATAAGAACCCTTGGCTATTTTTTCCGCAATGAAGGCGGCATTTTTCGATTGGGCTTCATCGTCTGTTAGAAATTCCTCGCCCAAATCGCTTTCCGGTTCTTGTTTCAAGAACTCTTCGTCTGAAGATGAATATGATGATGGATTTTGTATTTTCGTAGATATAGCAATTTTTTGTCGATGCCCTTCAAATGTCCTGGTGGACTCTTGGCAATTACTATTATTTGGAATATTTTCCACATAAGTTGACACATTGGCCAATTTGAGTTTTTGCTCAACACTCTTCTTGTACTCTCTTGCACATGTATGACGATTAAGATTCGATGTTTGATCATTGAAAAATCGTATCAGTGTATGACATAGTGAACAATATGCATATCCTTCATAGATTGTTTGATCTTCTTTTACCACTTCGTGAAAAACTTCCCAAACAATACTTCGTCCATTGGGTCTTTTTCTTGTCGCATAGAAACCACTGGCAATTTGATCAAGAATATATTTTGAGTCATTTTTTATGATGTGATTACTACCGATCATCCTGTATTCGTTTCTCTTTGTTCGCGATAGGCTACTGTACGATTTGAGGGTTGATCTGTTACTACTGTACATACCAGTCCTATTGCTGTCGATAAATGCGAGCGCACATACGTACACGCACCAACACACTCTCATGCTTCAGTTGTCTCAGAGAGGCCAAGATGCAGAGTTACCATACTCAACTACCATACCGTAGTCGACAATGCGTTTAAAGTGGGCATTGTATGTTGTTAGTCAAATTTCATATTAGGGCTGTTTTCTTTTAACACTGGATACTCTAAGCCGTGAAGAACTAAAAGAAAACAGAGTTACACACTTATCCAGGACATCTCCAAAAATATGCAACACTGTCATCAGCTTTTTAAAAACAATCACAGAAAAGAAGTGAAATCTTGCATTTTTAATGTATGAAATGCGCTCCAAATTAGTAATAAATATTACTGCTGCGATTATTTATGACACTGTACCACTTTGAATTTCTTGTTTCTCGATAAATTAGTCACAATAAATTGCTATTGTGAATCGAAGAAGCGTCACTTTATCAAAATACAATGATGTTCTGGATAGAACACCAGTGCAACTATGTTCTGGATAGCCCATACAAATGTTGCATCCAGTGCTAAAAGAAAACAGCCCTATTAAGGTTGGTACTATGTCGTTCGGTTTTCGAAAACAGCCGAAAACATGCTATTTCCGTTTCTTTTTTTGAATCTATTAATTTTAAAAGCATAGAAAATTGGTAACACGGTTTGGCACTGATAAGTCCCCGTCTGACACATAGATGCGCGTCGCTAGTATTTAAATGACATATATTTTTATTATCAGTACCAACCTTCAATGATTCTGTGTCAAAATTTGACTGTCTCTGTAAGTCAATTAGTTTGTGCAGATAGAGCGTCTTTTTTGTGAAGCAACTTTTGTTATAGTGAAAAAAAAAGAAAAAAAGGAATTTTCGTGTTTTTGATAAAAATTACTGTTTTCTGAATGGGAAAAAATTACTCGGTGGAAGCAAAAAACTTTGGCTTGATAATGAGTTTCCGCGACTCTGTCCCAGGGAAATCAACAATTAATTGATTGGTATGCAAATTCAAGCGTGGTGGAACATGAGGCACGGAGGACGGGTGAACGCTCGTGACGCCCGAAAGAGGGTGGTTTACCGACGAAGGACATCAAAAAAAAATCCACAAAAATGATTTTGAAATGGGACCGTAAAATGAAAGTTGATCGATATAGCAGAGGCCTTAAATATATCAAAGGAATGTGTTGGTCATATCATTCATCAATATTTGGATATGCGGAAGCTCTGTGCTGCGCGCCCATTTTGCATATATGATTGTGAGCGATGTTTGCAGCTGTTAACTCGTAATCGACCGAGTTTTTCCGTCGATATGTGACAGTGGATGAAACATGGCTCCATCACTACACTCCTGAGTCCAATCGACAGTCGGCTGAGTGGACAGCGACCGGTGTACTTGTCTCCGAAGCGCTAGAAAGACTCAAAAGTTCCGCTTTTGGCCAAAGTAATGGCCTCTGTTTTTTGGGTCATGCGCATGTAATAATTTTTATCGATTATCTTTGAGAAGGGAAAAAACATCAACAGTGATATTATAATGGCGGTATTGGAGGCGTTTGAAGCTGTTGAAATCGCCGGCAAATACTCCCCCATATGAAGCAAGAAAAAAGTGCTTGTTTCACACCAAGGACAACGCACCGTCTTGCCACAAGTCATTGAGACGCATGGCAAAAATTCATGAATTAGACTTTTCGAATTGCTTCCCCACACACAATTAAATCAATTAAAATTTAATTAATTCGCGACAAAAAATCAAATCAAACTATTTGATTCATTCAATTAAATAAATTTATTTGAATTTGGCCTATTAAATTATCAATCAAAAAAAAAATTTTATATTTTAAAAATTTGCGACCCAAAATTCGTATTAGTTTTATTTGAAATAAAAGAAATGTGTGTTTTCTTATAAAACATATTTAATATTTTATTTATTTTTATTGAATTATGCAATAGACAAATAAATTTGGTCTTGTCATCTTTGTGTTGTTTTTGTTCTAACATAACTTACAAATACAATTACTATCATATTAACAATATAGGCGTGAAAAAATAAATTATATAAATCATTTATCTTCCTTATAATAATAACCATGTTAGCATGTTCCTTCTATATGTTAGATGTGCGCTCTAGATTTCAATAAATCAGCAGCCTGTAAGCTAAATTAGTTTTTCTGAAAGTAAACAATGAATTCGGAATTTAATTTTGTTTAAATAAAAAGTAATTTAGTTAAAACATTTACCTGATAGAATATAAAGTTCAATTCTTTATGTTCCAGATTGCCAGATTATAATCTTCTTTTTGCAGTTGTAGTCTTTTAGCATAAAAAGGTGTATTTAATGGAGCTCGGTATTTAATTTTAGTAAAAAATCCTATTTCCCAAAATTTTTACCACACATTTGGGTATCGTATATTTAAAATTTGAACCAATAAAAGACCAAAAATAATTGGGGAAAGCAAATGTAACTATTTGCGTATTATATTGATGATACTTCTGCAAATTTCTGGAAATTTAAAAAAATTATTAAATGGAAAATACATATTTTTATTATTTTTCGATATTTTTCATATTTTTTTAAATCCAAACGAATAAGAAAAGAACTTTTTCTACCATTACATAATTTCACTCATTAGTTTATATATCAGATATACTGCTCTCTGCTTGGGTTTTAAACTGAAAAAGGCAGTGTAAAACAAAAATGTAATTTAAATTAAAATTTGCTTCACTAAAAGAACATGAATAAAAAATATATTATTTTAGTTCGTCTAATGTAAACAACGTTCAATGGAAAACTGGTATTCACATTTCACAATTTCTTACCTTCAATAAACTTAGATTGTTTTTTCCAATTTTTACAATACCACAAAACACAACACAGGTAATTTCAAATGCGTTCTATCATATATTTTTTTCAAACCTTTACCACGTGGCCATTTGTTGCTTGCACACTTTTTATTTTATTTCAACCCTTTGCTATGAATTTGTTTGTTGCGTTCAAAATAATGTATGCACACATTTTGAATGCAGCATGACAGAATGTCGCCAATCATGTTTTTCAATTTCACGCGAAAACAAAACCCAACCGTTCGTTACAATGTCTACTTCCCACAGACTTTGATTTCTCTCCATCATTTCATTGTTGAATAAATACCCATTTCTCTTGTTCTCTTTTCGCTCTTTCCATTGCTCAAAATTATTCATTTTCAATCACAAAGGTGATTGGATCAATCACGAATTGATTAACAAATTGATTGAATCAATTAATATTTTAATTGGAAACGTAACAAATATCAATCATTTTTTTAATTGGTTTTTATTCGGATTTGATTAAATAATTAATTGAATCAACTTAACATATTAATTGAATCCGTTCCAAATTCAATTAGTGTTTAATTGAAAAAAATTTTGGTGATAATTATTTTTGTGTTGCACCCACCGTATTCTCCAGATCTGGCCCCGAGTGACTTTTTTTCTTGTTCTGCAGACCTCAAAATGGATTGCTTTTCGCAGGAAAAAATTGGCTGCCAATGAAGAGGTGATGGCCGAAACTGAGGCCTTATTTTGAGGCAAAAACGCGAAGGAGTACTTTACGCAAAATGGTCTATCTAAAAAAATTGGAAGCCGTTCGTTATAATCGTTGTATCGCTCTTGAACGGGAACTACTATGTTTGAATAATTAAAAACGAATTTTGACAAAAATAAATGTGTTTTTCTTTGTTAGGACCGCGGGACTTATTCAAGCCAACCTTATGGTATCAGAAAATTTTAGATCTACAAAGTTGGTGCCAGGATATAATATAGTCTGGTCTCGCCCGGATTTTTAGACTTATCCTTACTCTGTTTTTATTAATAAATTTGATGTCTTTCATTCGGTTGTAAACGGACCCTTAGGACCAGTGTCGACTGCGAGGATTTATAAAAACGATCACGAATGACATCCTGTAGTATGAAGTGCATTTGAGTTTCTTTGTTCGGCTCTTTTGTTGTAGTGTAATGTTGCTTTACTTTTTTAACTTTTATAGCCCAGCAGAACAGACGCTTAACGACAAATTCGCCTATGGGGAAATGTTATAGGCAGAAAGAGGCAAGACAGACGTATTCGTTCCCAAATCTGCTCTACTTTCCAAGTAGTAATAATTTATAGGTTTATATTTTGTAAGTTAACTTCGTATACTTGGTTTACTTAATATGGAAGCTGTCTTTGGCTCTGAATCAGTACCAATGTCCTTAAGAGAAGGGCCAGGATATCGACGATTTATTTGATTATATGCTCATTAATGAAGAAAACCATAGAATAATATATTTTTTTTAATTTTATTAAATTTAAAAGTAGTCGACTTACACAGTAAGACATACTGACTAATGTTTATTATTGTACATATTTGTTTTTGCAAGAATGCAGACACAATAAATCGTTACTAACTTTGGTTTTAGCTCCATTTTGTTTGCTTGGCAATAAGATTGGATCGCCAATATCGAAGCTTCCTCAGATGTTATGCCAGTAGCTAGCTGGAATCGAAAGTATTTGAATTGCCAATTTCGATAAATTTGGATAGTTGATGGCATTATGAGACCACCATTGTATCACATCGAATTTATTTGTAAACGAAACAACTGTTGTCATATATCTATTAATTTCTTGATTTAAATAATGCGAATCTTCATTCTCATTGCAAACGGGTAATATATCGGAGAAGAAAAATTCCATGACATGTTTTTCGGAAAACTGTATATCTTGTGATTTTGAAGTAGTTGGACTGGCAGCATCTTCATGTGGCAGGGAAGTTTTGGAAATTTGTTGATACTGTTTCATAGATGAAATGCAAAATTTTTTAACTTCCTCGAAATCATCTCGATTTTGCATGGCAATTGTAAGGGGATATAAGAAAAAAGCAACTTTATGCCATACATTCAATTTGGGAGACCATATTTCATTGGTTTCTTTCAAAATTATTTGCTTGAGGGCAGACATTATTGGAAGATCAGTATTTGTAGGTTCACAAAGAAGTTGTATTTTTCTTACTGAAGGTATGACAAAACATAAAGAGGGAGAAGAAGTTTCTTGTAATCTCTTAAGAATTATTTCAAAATTATCACAGAATTGTGTTAGAACTCTAACGAGATCTATATCGAGATTTAAGCAAGCCATATATTCAGTATGTTCCATTAATGTTTGTTTTATTTTGGTCCAATTACTCGTTAAGGTTTTCAAAAGTTGAAGAGATCTAAGCCATGATGGCGTGATGATGGTATCTGGAATCTCCTTGGTTGCTACAACAAAAGTTTTTGAGAATTTTCGGAAATTTTTCATAAGATCTCTGCAAGATTTTAATAATTCCTCTAGCTCAGGTATTTGTTGAAAAGCTTTATCCAATATTTCCGAAAGTAAATGGCTATTACTGTAGAGATGAGTATAAGAATCTAATGATTTGATAATCAGCTCTTCACCTGAAGATATGAATTTTATATTGGTAATATCCTTTATACCAAATTCTTCAAATAAGCTCTTGAGTTTTCTTAATAACTCTTCTGGTGTAGATTTATGAAACCGCAATGATTTAATACCCATTACTGTATTATAGAACTTTTCCTCGTTGTGATAGTGTAAAGTAACACTTAGGAAATTCCGTTTCTCTTTGGGGTCAGCCCACATTGTTAGAGAAGCTGATAGTGAACCATTCAAGGCCAAATTGTTTAGGTCACACTGCAAATGCTCCAATGATCTTTGTTTCATTTTCAATATTTTTATAATTTCTGTAGTTTGTGGTAGTCTAAGCTGAGTAAAATCTCTATCTGCTGCAGTGATTGAACCCAATTTGCTTATGAAATCCATGAGATGAAATAATGGGGAATCCTTGGGTGCCCAAAAAGGCATACAGTTTTCAATTGACCATTCCATACACGCTTCTATGGCATCCGTTTTATTACTCAGCATTTTCATTGTGGCTTCTTTTTCCATTTTTTCTTTAAGATCTACGCTACACTGATGAAAGTATAGATTTCCATCGTCAGTACCAGTTCTTAGTACTTTATGACATTTAAGGCAATACACACGATTCTTAAAATATATACCATTTTCATTTTGAATATCATTAAATATGGACCATATATAGCCTCGACCATTGTTACGTTTAGATAGGCGATAGATGCCTTTCTCTATTTTTCGGAGAATTGCAAAAGGTTCTTCAGTATTCAAATTTTTAAAGCTTCGTCGCCAAATGATTTCTTCTTTAAATCTTTATTGTGAGATATAGAGGATTTTTGTGTTTTATTCAAAGGAAGTCGATTGATTTTAATGACATTGGAATGCTTATTTAAGATGCATGAAGATCCTTTTCTATCTTCTTTCAATATTAACGATTTTGAGGTTTCAGATTGAGAATCTCTTATAATATCGGAAGGTTCCCATGTCAAACGATCTTCATCAGTGATATGCGATGTCTTATTCTCGCCAGTTTTATTATAATCATTACTAAAGATTCGTGAAGTCCTTTGCCTCTTGTTTATGGTACTAACTTTCTTCAATTTTGATGACTTATACTGCAATTCTGTTGAAATAGCAGAAGGTTCACATGCCATAGACTCTTCATCAGTGATAAGTTGTGTATTGTTTTCTTCATGATTACTTAAGATTCGTGAAGTTCTCTTCCTGGTAATAGATTCTATCAAAGAATCATTAAAGATTCGTGAAGTGTCTTTCCTCGAACGTGGTTTGGTGTTTGCATCACAATCTTCTTTCAATGTTGACGAAGACTTGGATTGAGATTCTGTTGAAATAGAGGGAAGTTCACATGCCATAGACTCTTCATCAGTGACCAGTGATGTATTATTCTCTCCAATTTTATTGGTAAGAAAAGTTCTCTTCCCCTTGATGTTTCCACTGCTGACGTCTTTCAACGTTGACGATTTGGACTTCGTAAATTGATAATCTGTTAAACACGCGGAAGGTTCACATGTCATAGACTCTTCATCAGTAATAATCGATGTATTACACTCCTCAGCTCTATTGGAATGATCACTTAAGGTTCGTGAATTTCTCTTTCTCTTGAGTGTTATGATGTTTCCACTGCTAACTTCTTTCAATGTTGAGGATTTTGATGATTTAAATTGGGAATCTGTTGATATAGAGGAAGGTTCACATGGCATAGACTTATCATCTGTGATATGTGATGTATTCTCTTCCCTAGTTTTGGGGGAATGATCACTTAAAATTCGTGAAGTCATTCCTCTCCTGGTAACTTGTTATAGATTTTTCCAAATGTGGAATTTTTGATGTTAAAGACATAGAATGGGAACCATGTGAAATAGAAAAAGTTCCAGCTGTACTAAACTTCTTCATTAATGATTGTGATGTATTCTTCCTCTTACGAGAAGTAGCGGTGATATTTTGCATAGCTTCCATCACAGATAGAGTCTTTGAAGTTGAAGATTTAGATGGACACATGGTTCACATTCTATAAACTCTTCTGTATTGTGAAAGATATATCAACTTCTTGCGATTTATGGGAATCATCACTGGAGATACATATCTTTGTCTTAGAAGTTCCTATTCGATCGCTTGACAGATTTTTTTCTGTGAACAGTTTTATAGATTTTCTAGAATTCCTCATCTTCTTTCTCACCTCCCACGCTCTTTTGAAGTGCTTGCCACTTGACTAGATTCTGGTATACTAATATATTGATGAAGTTCCTTAGTTGAAATGCTTATTAATTCATTTGCAGATTTTTAAAACCTTCCGCAATACACTATGTTGAATATAGACTTTCCATCCATAGAGATTTTCAATACACTACGACAATTTAGACAACCAATATAGTTTTTGACAACTGATCCATCCTTTCTCTGGATTTTAGCCAATATTTTCCATAAGCAACTTTTACCTTCTTCTAATTCAACCAATTTAAGAGTTCCAGTATCTATTTGTTTGGCAATTAAACCACTGTTTAATACTGGTGTAGAATCATTCCTTTCCATTGGTTTAGAGGTGGTGGAAGTTATCATCATGTCATCTAATGTTTTACAAGTCAAATTTTCGGCTGCTGTATCATTTGAAGTATCTTCAACTGTATTGCAATCACGATTTGTAATCCTTGTAAGTAGAAGTTATCGTCTCATCATCTGTCGTTTTTGCAATATTCATCAACTCTTGCCAGCATTGAGATCATTATTAAGATTTGTATCTTCGTAGGGTGTGGTGTATCTGATATTTTCACTACATCGCCTCTGCTTTTCTTCATCACCTCTCGTCCACTGAAGAACTTTTCCTTGTATTTCACTCGCGTTTTCGTTTTATCCCCTAAGGCCACTGAGATGATGATGACTCTATATTAAATATAATTTCATGATTTTCTCTCTCTTCAGTTGCATCACTTTCCTTTGGAGAAATGCATTGATCTGCTTCCCATGGTTGAGAGATGGATTTACTGTCATCATAAATATCTGGCGAATAGGTTTCATTAAACTCGGGATTATTACAATAATCTATAGACGTTATTCTGAAGATTGAGTCAATTAGATTGTACTGTTTGTCAAATTTCAATTCTGAAATAATCGAGTAAATAATTATTCATGAAGAGTTTTCAATACTAGATAAAATTTCTAATTGAATGGTAACTGAACTGATTATCCTTAGACTAAATCTCTGAAACCAGAATCGTAAATTTGGCAAAAAGGCGATCCTTTGGGTATTAAAACCAAAGATAGCATTATTTCTCAACTCACTATTTACTAAGTGGTACACTTATTTATTAAGTGTACCCAGCAAAAACCTCTCACTATCATATAATTTGGAAATAACTTAGTTCAAAATTCGCCGTTCGGACTCGGAGCTCCCTTCATCAATTAGCTTAACATAGAATCTGGCAGCAGTCAGGGAAGAAAGAGTCAATGGACCTAATAGTCTAAGTGAGCCTGAAAATATCGGCTGCCTCCTATACCTAACCTAGTTCAAATTGGTAGTATGCCTTTATAAGCAAAGTGCTTCTCTCTGGCACTTCCGATGGCTCCAAATTGAATGGACAAGTAGGTTTTCGAGTATTTTTTTAGGCTGAAATATTTGCTGTGAATGAGGTGGCAAATTGGCTGGGAAGGAATATCCCAACAAATGTTGGCATATATAAAGTAGTGATTTTTGAGGTAGGAATCTTCCATGCACTTAAGTATTTGACAAGATCAACGCTGGGATTTCAGGACATGGTGTCCAAAAGAGAAAGCATGTCTTACATATCCTTTGACATTTCATTCATGAATTAGACTTACTAACGAGCAACCGCTTGCCAAATCCATTGGATTTTGAATTACCCAATAATCAGTGGCGAAAATCCCGCTTCTTTTACTCCGCAATTTGTTCAGCGATGAGGCTCATTTCTGTTGAATGGCTACGTAAATAGCAAAATTGCCGCATCTGGAGTGCGAAGAGCAACCAGCAAGCGTTCAACGACTGCCCATCCTTCGCATGTCCGAAAATGCACTGTTTTGGTGTGGTTTGTAACGCTGGTGGAATCATTGGACACCGTATTTTCAAAGATGCTGATTGGATCGCAACCGTTACGCGTGAATCGGCGATCGCTATCGTTCGATGCTAACAAACTTTTGGCTTGCCAAAAATGGACAGAACTCGAACTTGTTGACATGTGGTTTCAACAAGAATGGCGCTACAACTGCCACACCAGCTCGCGATCTGTATGCCATGTTGAGGGAAACACTTCGTGAGAACAATTCATCTCAAGAAATGGACCGTAAGTTGCCACCAGGTTCATCATTTGACGCCCCTTTAAGACTATTTTTTGTGGGCACCGTCAATCTAAAGTCTACAAAATAAGCCAGCAACTATTTCGCTTTGGAAGACAACATTTCCGAAGACATTCGGGCTATTTCCGCGCCGAAATGCTCGAAAAAGTTTGCCTCACAATTGACTTCCGCAATGGCACCCCTATAGC
>PGFW01038087.1:1908-13476 GCA_003123925.1 Haematobia irritans | reverse complement strand
AGTTTTGAGGGTTTATTAACTGGCTAAATTAGCTGCGAAAAGAAGCAAGCAAACAATTTTGGTGTGTGTGTATTGGACAATTTTAGAAAAATATTTTATCGCAAAAAAAGATGTTCTCATTGACATATGCATGCTTCTGTGAATTATTAAAGATAATTGTGACTTGTCAATTTCAATTGCACACCTCGGCCTTCTGAACTCCTATCACCTCATAACTCAGCCTATTCTATCATTTCGATCAACATGACACAAAAATTCTTTGTATTACAGTCGTAGAAATCACACACATACACATATTTGAAGGAGGAAAATAAAAAAAAAAAAAAAACATCCATGAACAAAAGATATCATGACACCATCTTCAAGAACTAATAACCGAAGAGTGCGTTTGGCACGCGACTTTTATTTTCAGAACAAAATCTGAAATGAAGAAATCCGACATGATGTTAAATGGCTGGAATGTTCATGCATCGAATAAAAGCCGTGAAGCATTCATCGTGATCTTCAGAGAATTTTGAAAATATTTTCCTTAATATATGCAATGTCATCGTTGTGGCCAGCTAGCATTCAGGCAATGATGACAAAAAAGATGATCTAAGCCAGAAAACTGAAAAAAAATCTAAAGAAACTACTTTCCTAGAAAATCATATAAAATTTTAAGAATTCCTTTTTTACTGGCTATGGCCTGAAGATATCCCTGGCCTTTGTTTAGCCCTAAACGTGCCTCAGATATGTTCTCATGATAATTCAAACAAAATGGAAATCATCTACCACAAACAGTAGCTCATTACCCAAACCACTGAGGGTTTAGAGAGGAAGTGAGATTCTTGGTAATCCATTACGTTACTTGACTTGGCTTTCTGGTAATCTTCAACAGATTTACCAGAGATTATAAGGAAATCTCCTATTTCGGTAATTAACGGCTAATTCACGAGGAAAAGGCGTGATTTTTACCTCACTACTTGTAGAACTGCTCCCTGCTTCTTTTTGTTTTGTTTTCAAGAATGTGTGATAATTTCTTATTGTCTATGCATTGTAATCCTTTGTGTGTCCTGTCTGATTCCGGAACCCCCGGTGAGATGTGTGTTCATTGATCACACCTCTTAGCTCATAGTCTGTCCAACCATCAATGTCCATTCCTCATTAAGCGATTATCATAATGTGTCATACACTGATTAAAGGCACATCTTTCATGTCTTTCAGTTCTCTATGGCACTCAACTCTAAAGGCTACACAAACATTTACACTGTGATTCCCTTAGGTTTGAATGTCCTGCTGTGATTACTGAAATCTTCTAAGACGGCTTATATGGTCTTCTTTTTTAATCTGCGAAAAAAAAAAGAGAGAGATGTTGTTTTTTGTCCGAGTTTAGTAATAGTTGACGACCTTTTTCTCTTTAGTGTATCTTTGTTTGGATTGTTTTTTTTTTTCGAGATTAGAAGGAGTTTTTGGTGTTATCAAAAGTCTGTAAGTTAAATTTGATTTTGCCTTGGTTTTCTTCGCTTGTTGTGTTCCTCATTGTTTTCCGATTAATTTTGGGCGTGTCGTTAAAACGATAAAGTCTTCATTGATTTGTGACCCTTAATATACAGTGTTTTAGTCATTAAGCACTTTAACCACCACCACTTTACCACACGCGCTGTCGTGCCGCATCTAACAAAATCGAAATATATTCGCGCCTGCAGCCGCATTATCCATTCGGAAAAGAGGTCAATTGCAAACGTCTTAGAAACTATCATTGACCTCAATTGGTAAACGCCTGGCTGTGAATGAAAAAGAAAGGTTTTTTTGTTTCTAATGTTTATTGGTTGGATCGCTCTCAGCACGCAGGTGATCTTATGATCTCCGTGAACGATTGTAGAACAAGTTGAAATTTTTTCTTCAAAACTAGTCCCAGGTTGCATTCATTCTTGACATAAAGAGGATTTACTAGAGAACCCTCTAATAGATTAGCAAAAATTCGCTTTACCGAAAGAAAAGAAGTGGATTATTGAGTGGATATTTATTAATTTTATGACCTTGAATGAATTAATGGAGCCTATGCTGGTCTCTGTTCATACATAATGTCCAAATGACTCTAAAGATGATCGAATGGCAGAAGCACTCTCCATAGGAGAGTCGATAGGACGCAGGTGCTTGGTACAGTCTATAACCCTCTCCAAGGCACCCCTATGATTTTCCCTCCCATCTAATGCTGATGGAGTTAGGTTAGGTTAAAGTGGCAGCCCGATTAAGATTCAGACTATTCAGACTATTCAAGTCTGCATTGTGATAATGGCTGATACTGAAGTTGAATAGCTTTTAAATTTATAGTCCTTAGTGACACAAAGTGAGAGATATCGTTGAGACCATAATTGAGCCAATTCCCTTTTTCAAACAAATAAGAAGACGCGTAAAAGGCGTATCCCCCAAATTCGTCAATATATCAGATACCGAGTGGCAATATTTATTCTGCGAGAAATTCGCTGTTATTGGAATCTGAACCATTCAAAAAATCATAGAACCAATGATACGCTAAAGTTGCTTTATAAGTGCGTACACGAACAAAAAAAAGACGCTGTTTTTCATCAGCTTGGGTTGTTAAAAATTTATGTTTGGAACCCACAACTTTTTTAACGACAGATATTTTTAAGTGCAAGCATAAAATGTTCATAAAACTAGTCATAAACTATGTTTGAATGACATATATGTTAATATGTTAGAATCATATTATGTTTGTGAACGATAAGAATGTTTGTAAAATATAATAATGCTTAGATGCAAACAGTCATATTCAATTTAGAAATAGCGCTATAAACATATATGTGTTTAGAAAGAGAGACCCTAGAAGAGTAGCTGCATGTAAAAATTAATGGAAAGTAACCAATTGCGCCTCAAAAACATATACACACAAAGAAAATTTTCATTAATTTTTTTCTAATACCAGTGTACGCGCGCTAAGATGAAACATAAATGTTTGAACAATACAAACAATATTTTGTTTGGACCGGGCAATTCCTGAAAATTATTATTGCTTGAACAAAATGTGTTTGGGGTACATGCTACAGAAGCGATTTAATTTTGAGGGTGTAGCCGGTAAATAAGTGCGCAATAACAGCGTCCAGAAGAACATGCGCATCACTAGGATCTGAAATGGGTTATGCACCAGATATGTAACATACGACAGATACAAATTTTAGAACCAAAATTATTTCCATTAAAATTTTAATTGCATTTCAAATATATTCCAATTCAAAAAATGTGAAGTTGATAAAAAAAATGTAATGAAAAATCATAAATCAATCATTAATAATAAATTTAAATTTTTTAATTCACTTTGGTGATTGATACTTCTTTCTGTTGATTAAAGACATTTTCAATAAAAAGTTTAATGGGTCAATACTTTCGGTGTATTGAATTAAAGATAAAAGAATTGTGTATCCGAAGGCGAAACGCTGATAATATTATTTCGCCGGAATTGTGATTAACATATTGTACACAATTTCCGCAATTTAAAAGAGTCGAAATAAAATCTGTTGATAAAGAAGCTACGTACACACACCAAAAATTTTTTTCTGAATCAATCACGAAAATTATATTGATTCCAATTAATTTTTGTAATTGTAAATGTCTTCATCACAGAATTGATAGTATCAATTCAAAAAATTAATTGACAGTCATTAAAAAATTAATTGATCCCCAATTAAAAAATTATTGATACTATTAATTTGTGTGATTGATGTTTTATTTCATTAAAAATTTTTTGATTAAGTTAAAATTTTTTAATTGAATATTTTTAAAACTCAATTAAGATTTTTAATTGGAAAAATTTTCTGTGGGAAATTTTTTTCTGTGTATTGTTTCTAATTGAATACATTTTTTTTAAGAACTATTGCACGAATATGCTGAATTTTTCCTATTCAATAACCAAATAAGTGTTTTTTCCAAAAAAGAAAAACTCGTTGAGGGGCTTATGTTAGCGTTAGGTATATGGTATAGTGAGCCCGATATTGTCACAGGCTCATTTAGACTATCTCAGGTCCATTGTGATACCACAGTGTGAACTTCTCTTTTATGTGCTTTAAGACTATCAGTTATTCCGGCGGAATGTCGGTGTTTGTAGAAAAATCTTCTAACAGTGTGTCCGGATCGATAACGACTTGTCGGTGAATGGACTAAATAATCGGTAAATGTGTTATCGATCCCATAAACATGGGCAGATGTATCTGATTTATGCTTCGATTTAACGTTATATTGTGCAACAATTATGTGGGGATAGTGTTCCGACACGAGCAATGTCGTCCGGAAGTAACTGATAGTCTGTAAACGCGCATTAGCTGATGAGTGCTTGCTACGAGTCCGAAACGGCGTTCCACATTGCAGTGTAAACTAGAGAGCTTGTAACCTCAGAAATCGTCACGAAGCAATTACTGAGGGGGATATATCCAATCGCTGAAAAACTTTTTGGTGTTTGGTCCACGCTAGGTATGAACTCCACGAAAACTTGTGTATGCAAAGTCGGAGCATGTCAACAATGTGCACCACGGTGGCTCCCATCATTAGGGGCCTATAATCAAAGAACACTGTACCGGTAAACTAACAGCCTGTTCTGTATGTCCGATACGAGCTCCAATCAGTCGATGAAATTGACTCAAACAGCTGAATTTTATTAAAAAACCAGAAATTCAGCTGTTTGCTTATGCAATTCGCAGTCGATCGATAGAACTCGATCGACATAAAGAAACAGGCTGTAAGTATTCATTGTTCGTTTATTGTTTTTCATTCTCAATAGAATTCATGAGTCAGCCTGCTCTACAACGCATTTCACAGTATATTGCAATTAAACTCGCACCAATAATCCCTAATGAAGAAATGGCGTTTGAGAAGGCTACCCTCGGGTGTGTGGCAGTCTTAGGTTTGACATACGCGTAATGGGATGCAGCTGAAAAAAGAAAAGATCCAGCCCAACCATTGCGATGACGACGATCCGGCTAATGAATGATTATGACATGAAACACGGGTAAGTTTACTAACTTAAATTCAGGGCGCATTTAATTGTAACAATTAGCGAATAACATAAAGCCAAACCACAACGACACAGATTCATGGATAACAGATGCATATTCACACATTAACTGGCTAATAACAAATTACGTAATTCGTAAGAAGTGAAACAACGACATTGGGCAGAATTATAGACAAAATTAGATGATAACATAAAAAATACATATACAAGCAGAATTTTTTAAGTAGCCATCCAACAATGGATCACAGCAGGAACTATGTACAATCCATTTAAAACTATATAAACGACCTTTTTGAATCATATCCAAGTTTTTCGTATGATAATTGCGGTAATGAATTTTAAGTCGGATTTGACATTGAATATTGACTTTCCATGGTTGTCCAAGGAAATTCGTTTTTAAATTGTACGCATCCAAAACTCAATATGAATTTCGACTTATACAGAAATCTAACATCAGATTCCAAAGTTTATGAACATGTTTTTACTAAATTAGATAAATAAATGTTCTGTGTTCAAATACTTGCAAATTATAACGCTCGATATTGGTTTTTTCTGACCACTGTTAAACCGCCTAAAATCGGTAATGTGGGCTACGTTTTATATATAGCAAGATAAGACAAAACCGATTTTCTTGGCGATTTTTGCTCAAGATTAAATTGGCATTCTAGAAAATTTGGCCTAATTCGTAACATCAGCTCTAATTTCTCAAATTTTAATTATCCTTGAATGTTGCCACATCATAATTTGTATAAATGTTGAATGTTTTAAAAAACCGACTTAGGATCGACTGTGGGCGTAATTTAGAGCTTTTCTTGACACAAGGAAATTCCTGCCCCGGCCGCCCTTCAAAGATAATTGGCGGTAAGGGGATATTTCCTCCTCAATCGTGGATATATTTTCCAGCATTGAAAATATGTACAAGATATGTTATTTTCCCCTACAATGGTTTTATATGACATTCTAGACCACCGACAAAACCAAGTGATTACATTTCAAAATATGCTCTGAAATGTTTCCAAAATATCGACGCGCAATTTAAAGAACCGCAAACAAACATGTTTTCCATTTTTTTTATTCGCAGGAGCATTTCGTGTTGATGGAGGATTGTAATAATGAACCATCATAAGAATCAACACGCTTCGTGTTGCAATAAATGTTTCTATCTAGAAGTGCCAAGATTACATATAAAAAAAGAAATATTCTTTTTTCGATCGAATAAGAGCGGTCGATAAGTTTCTTTTTTTTCTACGGCGCATTACACTACAGGTGTTTTTTGGCTGGTTTGTCACCGGGTCAGGCATAGTTGACTTTAAGTGGTTTTTAGCCCAACCCAACGGTGTTGCGCAGGCCACATCTTGTGTCATTTTCATTTCGCTGTTTTATAATATCGTCTGTCTTCTGACGTATGGTTATGTTTTTTTTTTCAATATCTTGGCTAAATTCGACGCATTTACAACTTGTTTTAAAATAAAAAATAAAATCTATATCGATTTCAGCAGAAAATTCATTGCTAAGCGTCAAGAGCCTAGTGTCAACCACGGCACAAAATCCAAAATAAATTCCATTAACTTGATCATTGGAAGCGAATAACTGTTTTGTGGTTTTTTTTCTTCTTCTTCTCACTACTACCAATACTAGATAAATGATCGAAATCTCTTATTAATTCGCAAATCAACAAATGGAATAATGCTAATGTCTGTGGGCTAGAAAACGTTTTTTTTCTTTCAGAGGGAATGAATTATGTCGAGAGCGCTTGTCCTTCATCGCTTTAAATTTAGGAGTGTACCCTGGCTCAAACAAAAGAATTTTTATCCTACCATTACATAAGACTCGTTTGGTCCTCATACTAAGATGTTTCGTTTCCTTAAAAATGAATTTATAGATAGACGAAATGTTCTGTTGTTCTTACAAAAAGTACTTCTTGTATAATAAATGAAACAAGTTTGAAGATTCAGGACTTATTTGTCCTTCAAACAAAATTAATGATTAACTTATTCTGTTCTTCGCTGTGAAGAATATAGAATTGGATCATAATATATAGGTCTTTCTACGACAATACGAGTAGTCTTTCAGTAATAATAGTCCTTATCCATCTAATTGAAATTTAACAGTAATAGTTACCGCCGTAAGTTCGACCGAGGCCGAATCTTATGTACCCTCCACCATGGATTGCGTAAGAAACTTCTACGAAAGACTGTCATCCACAGTCCGAATTACTTGGGTTGTGGTACTTAAAACTTCTTACATCGTTTGTCTAAATTGTTTGATTAGTCCATACTGTGGTGATACTATTAAGATCAAAAAAGTTATGTATATTTTTGTTTAATGTCTCACAAATAATTACGAATCATTGGACTTTTTGCAGCCGGACGTAGAGAGGCCAGAATTGAATATGGGCCGATATGATAAAGGTCAAAATTTGGTCATAAAACTTGACGTATTTTTCTTTCAGATTTTGGCCATTTAAAAAACGCTTGAAATCACCCCTCATGTTGAAGGTGTGGTGTGTATATGTTTGCTCCTATTTGATTTTTGGAATTCACTCTTCAGTTGTCAAAATGCCGTCCAAGGCAGAAATCCGAGCTAACTCGCACGCAAAAGCTGGCAAAATCGCTAAAGAGTTGTCAAATCAACCGTTACAATGTAATTAAAGTGTTTGGGGAAGCGTGTTGTCGACAGCCAGGGAAGTCTGGATCGGGGGAAATCGAAAACCGAAAGCGCTGAGACGACAAAGGAGAGTTGCCGGTAGTTTCAAGCGAAACCCTAACCTCTTTCTTTCTCGCGAGATGCCGCAAATAAGCTGGTGTATCGTCTACAACCGTGCATCGAGCGCAAAAAACGAGCCGGACTATGACTTACAAGAAGGTAGTGACTCCAAATCGCGATGATAACAAAAAACGAACGGCCAAGAGCGGCGAATCCCGGAGGCTTGTAAAACGACGATGCTGACGAAGTTTTTGACTGCGTGGTAATGGACGACGAAACCTACGTCAAAGCCTGACTACAAGCAGCTTTCGGACAGGAGTTTTATACGGCAAAAGGAAGCGGAAAAGGTAAGCAGATATTTTCAAGCAGCATACTGTCACAAACTTCAAACGTTCGCAAAGAAATATGCTGGTTTGGCAAGCCACCTGTACCTGTGGGTTGTAAAGCAGGGCATTTTTTCATAAGGCTTCCGGGAATAAACGTCTGGCTGCCTTTCCTGAAGATACACGATTGTCCGTAACTGTTTTGGCCGGATTTGGCACTTGGCCATTACGGTAGAAAAGGCTCATTGGAGTGGTACGCCACCACAACGTGGGCAGTGTGGTTCTCAAGGGAAGTAGATACCCTAAATCCAACACGCCAGAGCTCCGCCCAATTGAGAAAACTGGGCTATTGGTCCAAAGGCGAATCTAAAGAAGACGCAAAAAAAAATGCTAAGGACGAGCAGCAAGTTCAGGCAATACTGGCTTTCTGTGGCGAAGAACGTGGACGAAGGTGGCTGTACAAAATCTGATGGCAGGTTGTCAAGCGTCGGAGGCCCCAGCAATTCGGATTTGGAAAGCGACAAGCCTAACTGAGATTATTTTTTCCTGAATTTTAATACTAAGTGAGACTTGCAAAAGAATATTTAATTGATTTTGTAAATAAACGATTTCACACGATTTTACACGCGTTTTTCCTTGACCAATTTTGACCGTATCACCTTTACAATTATGACATTTGATATGGACAATTTTTGTGTGATTGGAATCGATTTATCTGAGGGATATATATATACTATTAGACGCGATAATGGATGCTAGTTAGGCATGGTTTGCTAACGACATATACTAGCAACAATTGTACCAATGTACCAAAAATTTCCCACCCACTCGGATGAAATTTGCTTCCTCCAAGAGCTCCAAAACCAATCTCGGGTTCGGTTTTAATATGGGCTTATATTTATATGGTTATGGACTGATATTGGACCACTTTTGGCAGGTTTGTTAAATATCATATACGATACCAGTATCAAATTTCAAGGTCAAGAATGCGGATGAATTTTGCTTCTTCACAAAAGGCACCGGGAGGGTCAATCTAGGGATCTCGGTTTGATATGGGAGCTACTATTATACTTATGGGCTGATAGGAACCAATTCCTTCATGGTTGTTGGATACGCATATACTACATCAAACGATACCAATTTCATCCGAATGGGAAGAATTTTGCTCTTCCAAGGGGCTCTGGAGGTCAATGCTGGGATCGGTTTATTATGGGGCCTTATATATGAATTCATGGACGGCACGATTTCGACCAAGTTTTTGCATGGGATGTTGAGGCCATATTTACACCACTGTAACCAAATTTCACAGCCGGATCGGATGAATTTGCTTCTCTTAGGGGCTCGCGCAAGATAAATCTGCGGTATACGGTTTATTATATGGGGGGCTAAATATATAATTATTGACCGATGTGGAACCAATTTTTGCATAGTTGTTAGAGACCATATTACTAACACGCGATGTACCAATTTTTAGGCGCGGATCGGATGAAATTTCGCTTCTCATTAGACCCTCTAAGAGAAGCCAAATTTGGGGTCCGTTTTATATGGGGGCTATACGTAAAAAGTGGACGCGATATTGGCCCATTTGCAATACCATGCCGACTTACATCAATAACACGAACATTTGTGCAAGTTTAAGTCGATAGCTTGTTTCGTTAAGAAAAAGTTAGCGGTGATTTCATACAGACGGACGGACGGACGGACGGACGACGGACATGCTCAGATCGCCAGAATTTCCACCACGACCCAGAAATATATATACTTTATGGGATCGTAAGAGGGCAATATTTTGATTGTTTACATACCGGGATGGCAAGTTAATAATACCCATCCTAATGATGGAGGGTATAAAAACTAGTTATGTGGTCATACGAAGTTCCAATTCTTGTTATAAGCATTTTTTCAGACGATTTTGATTTCACAACACTGCAATATTGTCTCTAATTTTTCTTTATACTGCTCTTATAATAATTTTGTAGTCAAGAGTAATTTATCCTCAGGATATGAATAGATTAGCTCCTCGAATAGAAAAACATTTTTTCAGTACATGCTCCCACAGATGTTCGACCGCTGTAAACATCTTTCTTTGTTATTTAGTTTTTTGGGTTTACTACAAACGTTAATAGTTTGATGAGGATTTATTATATTGGGCTAAAATTAGCTGCCTGAAAAGAAGAAAAGCAAACATTTTGGTGTGTGTGCGTGTATTGAACAATTTTTAGAATAATATTTTAATCGCAAAAAATAGTCCTCATTGACATATTGCATGCCTTCTGTGAATTATTAAGATAATTGTGATTGTCAATTCTCAATTGACAATCCTGGCCTCTGAAACTCCTATACACCTTACTCAGGCCTATTCTATCATTTTCGATCCAACATGCCTAAAAATTCTTTGTGTATTACAGTTGTAGAATCATCACAATAACCATTTTTGAAGGGGAAAATAAAAAAAAAAAAAAAACCCTTGACAAATAAAATCATGACACCATCTTCAAGAACTAAATAACCGAGAGTAGCGTTTGGCACGCCGACTTTTATTTCAGAACAAATCTGAAATGAGAAATCACGAATGATGTAAATGGTGGAAATGTTATGCATCGAATTAAGCCGTGGAAGTTCATGCGTGATCTCAGAGAATGTTTTGAACATATTTTCCTTAATATATGGCAATGTTCATCGTTGTGGCAGCTTAGCATCAAGGCAATGAGACAAAAAAAGATGAGTCTAAGCCAGATAACTGAAAAAAACAAATCAAAACAGAAACTACTTTCCTAGAAAAATCATATAAATTTTAAGATTCCTTTTTTTATGGCTATGGCTGAAGATATCGATGGCTTTTGTTTAGCCCTAGACGTGCTCAGATTGTTCTCATGATAATTCAAACAAATATGAGAATATCTACACAGAACAGTAGCTATACTACAAACTGAGAGTTTAGAGAGGAAGTGAGATATCTTGTATCATGTACGTTACTTGATTGGCTTTCTGTTAATCGTTCCAACCCCAGATATTACCAGAGATTATAAATATCTACTTTTCGTATATTAACGGCTAATTCAGGAGAAAAGCGTGTATTTTACTCCACTACTTGTAGAACTGCTCCATGTTCTTTTTGTTTTGTTTTCAAGAATGTGTGGTTAATTTTTATTGTTATGCATTGTATTCCTTTGTTGTGTCCTGTCTGAATTCGGAACTCCCCGTGGATGTGGTGTTTAATTGATTCACACCTCTTAGTTAGTCCTGTCCAACCATCATGTCCATTCTGCATTAGCGATTACTGCATAGTGTATACTGTTTAAGGTCAATCTTTCATGTCTTTCATTCGCCTATGGCATAACTCTAAAGGCTACAGAAATTTACAAACTGTGTCCTAGGTTTGAATGTCCTGCTGTGATTACTGAAAATCTTCTAAGACGGCTATATGGTCTTCCTTTTTAATCTGGAAAAAAAAAATATTTCGCAATGGTCACCATGTGTCTTATCTCCAAGCAGGAACAGTTAGCAATGCAGCTTCTTAATTCTTTGATGAAA
>PGFW01038073.1:7763-21148 GCA_003123925.1 Haematobia irritans | reverse complement strand
CTATAGTAAAGAAGTTTTCTGAAACTTCCTATAGTAAAGAAATTTTTTGAAAATGTCCTACAGTAAAGAAATTATTTGAAAATTTCCTAAAGTAAAGAAATTTTCTAAAAATTTCCTATAGTAAAGAAATTTTCTAAAAATTTCCTATAGTAAAGAAATTTTGTGAAAATTTCCTATAGTAAAGAATTTTTCTGGAAATTTCTTATTTATTTATTTTATTAAAGAATTTAAAACCATAATAAATTATGATATTAATGGGACTATAACAACAAAGGTTTTCGAAAATTTTTCTGAAAATTTCTATTAGAAAAAATGTTCTGAAAATCTTATTAAGTGAAATTTTTTTTTGAAGAATTCTTGAAAGGATTCTTCTGCAAACGTTTTTTACTAGAAAAGAAATTTTCTGAAAATTTTAATGTAAAGATAGATGTATGTCTGAAAACTCCATAGATTAAATTTCTAGTAAAAAATTTTTTTTGGAAGTTAAACGAAATTTCTAAAGAATCTTCCTATAGTAAAGAACTTTTGTCACAAATTTCTAATAGTAAAAAATTTTTGTGAAAGATTTCCTATTAAAATAAATTAAATGAACAATTTCCTATGAAAATTTACTAATAGAGAATTTTTAATTCGAAATTTTCCTATAGTTAAACAGAAATTTTTGAAAGTTTCCTATAGTAAAGAAATTTGTCTAGAAATTCTATATTGTAAAGAAATTTTGTCTAAAAATTTCTATATAAAGATAATTTTTGTGGAAATTTCCTATAGTATGAATATTTTTCTAAAAATTTCCTATAGAAAAGAATTGTAATTTCTTTTATTATAAAATTTTTGCTAAACATAGTAAAAAATTTTTTGAAAAATTCTATAGTAAAGAATTTTAGTAAAGCTTTTCTGAAGAATGTCCTATAGTAAGAGAATTTTCTGAAATTCCTAGTCTAAAGAAATATTTTTGACAAATGTCCTACATGATAAAGAGTTTACCTTTGAAAATTTCCTTTATATAGATATAGAAATTTTTATAAAAAAAATTTCTTTACTAAACTGATATTTTTACAAAAATTTCTTTGTTTATAGGAAATTTTAAAAAAAATTTCTTTGCTATAAAGGAATTCACAAAATTAAAGAAATTTTTTGGAATTTTGATTTTTAATATTTTTATTTGTCTATTTTCCCAAATATTAAGTATTTTTTCTCTGTACTTTACAGTTTTACTTTTGTATTTAGATATTTACTACTTGCAATGCCTTAGATTAGGCCTGCATCAACAGCTGCATTTTATTAGCGCCTAACTCTATGCTCTTAATTATGCCCTCTTTTGTATGCTAATCTAGTATAATTAATACAAGGACTATCACAAGCAAGAATCACACAAAAGGCATATTATTAATCTATAACACATTCTTAAGTATAAAGCATTTATAAGATTTGTCCCCATTTATTTTTTTTTATCACTCATCACATTTTGGGCAGCGATGTCCATTTGTCCCATAATAAAAGTACCAATAATTATTGTATGGCATACTTTAAAGGAATAAATGAGCGTGCATTATGAAGAAATATTTTTGATTTTTTGTTTGGCAGCTATGCCATTGAGGTCAATGCCAGAGAAAAAAATATCTTTGACAAGCAATTCCCAAAAAGAAAAAAGATTGTTAAAGGTACGACCTACGGCAATTTTAGTGTGTGTGTGTGGAGTGTAAAAAATTTCAGAGGATATTGGATGCCATGCAATACACTAGTACAGTCAACGATTAAGAGACACCATGGCGGACATATTGGTGGCTTGCTTAGACACACGTGAATGATGGGTCGACAGGTGAACTGGCGAAGTAAAGGTGCATGTTGAGTGTTATTGTTGCTGTGGTAGTAAGAAATAGATTAGTTTTCGACAAAATAAATATGTAAGAAGCTATTGTAGAAAATTTGTAGGGGGGGGGGGGGAGGCAGAAATGCGCCAATGCTGGCAATAAGGTCGGGAGCAGGGGAGAGGGGCGGTTAGCCGCGCCGTCTGGAGGGGGAGATTTCTGAGAAAAGAAAGGAGGCGTGGCGACCGACGGTGTCTTTTTCGAGAGCCACTCGGGAGGCGCAAAAAAAATAACTCGTGGCCACAAGACTTGTGGAGAAACAGTTTTATCCAAAAAAGCCTACCAAACAAAAAGTTCTTATTTAAGAAAAAAAATAATAATGTCTATAAAAATTTTCTCAAAAATTTGATTTCTATAGAAAAATTTCTCACAATATTATTTCTATAGAATATCTGCAAGAATTTATTCTCCATATGAAAATTTTGTTAAAATTGTTATTTTTTAGATTTTTTCATAAATTTTATTTCTATAGGAAAATTTTGTCAGCATTTATTTCTAACAAAAATTGTCAAAATTTTAATTCTCTAATAGAAAATTTTGTCAAAATTTTATTTCTATAACGAAAATTTTGTCAAAAATTAATATTTCTATAGAAATTTTGTCAAATTTTTGTCAAAATTTTTATTCAAATAGAAGAATATTGTCAAATATTTTATGTTCTAATAAGAAAATTTTTGTCAAATTTTTGTTTCTATAGGAAATTGTGTCAAAATTTTTATTTTCTATACGCAAATTTTTGCGTCAAAATTTTTGTTTCTATAGAAAGTTGTGTCAAAATTTTATTTCTATAGAAAATTTTGTCAAGAATGTTTATTTCTATAGAAAATTTTGTCAAAATTTTTTTCTAAATAGAAAATTTTTCAAAATTTTAGTTTAGATAGGAAATTTTGGAAAATTTTATTTCTATAGAAAATTTTTGTCAGAAATTTTATTTATAGAAAATTTTGTCAAAATTTGTATTTCTATAGAAAATTTGTCAAAATTTTATTTCTATAGCAAGTTTTGTCACATTTTATTTTCTATAGGAAAATTTTGTCAAAGATTTATTGTCTAAACGAAAATTTTGTCAAATTTTATTTCTATCGAAAATTTTGATCAAATATTTTATCTTCTATAGGAAATTTTTGTCAAAATTTTATTTCTAAGTAGAAATTTGTCAAAATTTATTTCTATAGAAAATTTTTGTCAAAATTTTTATTCTATAGAAAATTTTTGTCAAAGAATTTGTATTTCTATAGAAAATTTTGTCTAATTTTTCTTAAAATTTTTTTTCTATAAAAAAATTTGTCAAAATTTATTTTCTATATAATTTTTTTTTTATAGTTTTATTTCTATAAGAAAATTCCTGCTCAAAATTTTAATATCTATAGAAAAATTTTGTCAAAAGATTTTATTTTCTATAGAAAAAAATTTTGTCAAGAATTTTATTTCAAATAGAAAATTGTCAAATTGTATTTCTATAAAGAATATTCTCAAAATTTTTTTTTCTAATAGAAAATTTCTCTAAACTTTTGATTTTTATAGAAAATTTTGTCAAATTTTATTTCTATAGAAAATTTTTGTCAAATTGTTATTTCTATAGAAAATTTTTGTCAAATTTTATTTATATGAAAATTTTGTCAAAATTTTTAATTTCTATAGAAATTTTGTCAAAAATTTATTTCAATAGAAAATTTTGTCAAAATTTTATTTCTATAGAAAAATTGTTGTCAAATTTTATTTCTATAGGAA
Source organism: Haematobia irritans (assembly GCA_003123925.1). Classification (NCBI taxonomy): domain Eukaryota; kingdom Metazoa; phylum Arthropoda; class Insecta; order Diptera; family Muscidae; genus Haematobia; species Haematobia irritans. Next base: position 17,549 of record PGFW01038073.1, on the reverse strand, counting down.
AAGTTTTAATAGAAATTTTATTCTATAGGAAATTTGTCAAATTTTCTAAAACTTGGTATTCTCATAGAAAAATTTGTCACAAATTTTATTTCTTATATTTTTTCTTTATTTATTCTCTATAGACAATTTTCGTAAAAATTTTTATTTCTATAAAAATTTTGTCAAAATTGTTATTTCTATAGGTAAATGTTGGTTCAAAATTTTAATTTCTATAGAAAGTTTTGTCAAACTTTTATTTCTAACATATAATTTTTGTCAAAAATTTGTATTTTCTATAGAAAGTTTTGTCGAAATTTGATTTCTATTAGAAAATTTTTTCAAAATTTTTAATTTCTATAGGAAAATTTTGTCAAATTTATTTCTATAGAAAACTTTGTCAAAATTTTATTTCTATCTGAAATTTTGTCAACATTTTATTTCTATAGAAAATTTTGTCAAAAATTGTTATTTCTAATATGAAAATTTTGTCAAAATTTTTATTTTATAGAAAATTTTTTCAAAAATAATATGCTCTCATTAGAAAATTTTGTCAACATTTTTACTTCTATAGATAAATTTTGTCAAAATTTTATTTCTATAGAAAATTTTCTTAAAATTTTATATAGAAAATCTTTTGAAAAATTTTATTGCTATAAAAATCTTTTGAAAATTTCAACTTAAAAAAAATATCAACAAAATAAATAAATTTAAAAATTTCGAAATTCTTTCGTTTTGTTTTGTTATTGTTGCTTTTTTTTCTTTAGTCATTGTTGTTGTTTTTGATTCCAGGTTAAAACCATGCATTGACTAAACTACAAGTGTAGCTTAACCAACAGAGGAAAAGAAATTCTTTAAAAAACAACAATATTATGCACCTTTTAAGTTAAAATTATTAATGTTCAAAGAATTACAAAATCTTGTTTTTGTGTAACTGCCAATAACTTCTGCTAGCTTATATACTTCGTTCACACTATGCTCGAATTTTGCTTTTCGAGATTTCCATATAAAAACGAGAGATCCAATACTAAAAAAGAAGATGTCAATCGTAGTGTGGACGTCATAATACGTTTCCACTATTATGAACCGCAAGTTTGATAAATACTACGTCCACATTTACAGTTCACACATGTTGGGTGGTATCTCAGAAACAGCTGGAAGCAGAGAGAATAAAAAACAGAGGACGAAACTGTGAAAGCGAGAATATCTCAAAATTTTATTTCCATAGAAAATTTTGTTAAAATTTTATTTTTTAGAATTTTTTCAAAATTTTATTTCTATAGAAAATTTTGTCAGCATTTTATTTCTACAAAAAATTGTCAAAATTTTATTTCTATATGAAAATTTTGTCAAAATTTATTTCTTATAGAAAATTTTGTCAAAAATTATATTTTCTATATGGAAAATTTGTCAAATTTTGTCCAAACAATTGTTGATTTCTATAGAAAATTTGTCAAAAATTTTATTTCTAATAGAATAATTTTGTCAAAATTTTTGTTTCTATAGGAAATTGTGTCAAAATTTTATTTCTATAGAAAATTTTGTCAAAATTTTTGTTTCTATAGGAAATTGTGTCAAAATTTTATTTCTATAGAAAATTTTGTCAAAATTTTATTTCTATAGAAAATTTTGTCAAAAATTTTATTTCTATAGAACAATTTTGTCAAAATTTAGTTTTATATGGAAATTTTTGGCAAAATTTTATTTTCTAATAGAAAATTTTGTCAAAATTTTTATTTCTAATAGAAAATGTCAAAATTTTATTTCTATAGAAAATTTTGTCAATCTTTATTTTATAGAAAATTTTGTCAGCAGTTTTTATTTTCTATAGAACATTTTGTCAAAATTTTATTTCTAAAGAAATTTTGTCAAAATTGTTAATTTCTATAGAAAACTTTTGTCAAAAATTTTTTCTATAGGAAATTTTGTCAAAATTTTTTCTATAGAAAATTTTTGTCAATTTAATTTCTATAGAAAAATTTGTCAAAATTGTTTTTTTTTTTTTTTTTTTTATATTCTATAGAATTTGTCAAAAAATTTTTTTATTTCTATAGAAAATTTTGTCAATTTCTTAAAAATTTTATTTCCTAAAAAAAAATTTTTTGTCAAAATTTTATTTCTATATAATTTTTTTTTTAATTTTATTTCTATAGAAAATTCTGTCAAATTTTTATTTCTATAGAAAATTTTGTCCAAAATTTTATTTCTATAGAAAAAATTTTGTCAAAATTTAATTTCAATAGAAAATTTTGTCAAAAATTGTATTTCTATTAGAATATTCTCAAAAATTTTTTTTCTATAGAAAATTTTCTCAAACTATTTTTTATAGGAAAATTTTGTCAAATTTTATTTCTATAGAAACATTGATTTGTCAAATTGCTTATTATCTATAAGAAAATTTTGTCAAAAATTTTTATTTATATAGAAAAATTTTGTCAAAATTTAATTTCTAGTAGAAAATTTTGTCAAAATTTTATTTCAATAGAAAAATTTTGTCAAAATTTTTATTTCCTAATTAGAAAAGTTTTGTCAAAATTTTAAAGTTTCTATAGAAAGTTTTTTTTTTTATAGAAAATTTTATTTTCTATACGGAATTTGTCAAATTTTCTTAAAATTTGTATTTCTATAGAAAAATTTGTCACAATTTTTATTCTATATTTTTTTTTTAATTTTATTTCTATAGAACAATTTTCGTAAATTTTATTCTATAGAAAATTTTGTCTCAATTTGGTATTTCTATAGAAGTTGTCAAAATTTTATTCTATAGAAAAGTTTTGTCAAAATTTTATTTCTATACATATAATTTTGTCGAAAAATTTTATTTCTATAGAAAAGTTTTGTCGAATTGATTTCTATAGAAAATTTTGTCAAATTTTATTTATATAGAAAATTTTGTCAAAATTTTATTTCTAAGAAACTATTGTCAAAATTTATTTCCTATCGAAAAATTTTGTAAAAACATTTTATTTCTATAGAAAATTTGTCAAAATTTATTTCTATAGACAATTTTTGTCAATTTCTAGTTTCTATAAGAATTTTTTTTCAAAATAATAATGTCTATAGAAAATTTTTCAAACATTTTGTTCTATAGAAATTTTTGTCAAGATTTTATTTCTATAGAAAAATTTTCTTTAAAATTTTATATAGAGAAATCTTTTTGAAAAATTTTATTGCTATAAAAATCTTTTGAAAATTTCAGCTGTAAAAAAATATCAACAAAAATAAATAATTAAAAATTTGCGAATTCTTTTCGTTTTGTTTTGTTATTTGTTGGCTTTTTATTTTTTAGTGGCATTGTTGTTGTTTTTGATTCGCAGTTAAAAGCCATGCAATTGACTAAACTACAAAGTGTGCTTAACCAACAGAGAAAAGAAATTCTTTAAAAAACAACAATATTATGCACCTTTTAAGTTAAAATTATTAATGTTCAAAGAATTACAATCTTGTTTTTGTGTAACTCCAATAACTTCTCTACTTATATACTTCGGTTCACACTATTGCCGTAAATTTTGCTTCTTCGAGATTTCATATAAAAACGAGAGCTCAATATAAAAAAAGAAGATGTCAACGTAGTGTGGACGGTCAACTAATACGTCACATTAAACGAAGTTTGTGGATAATACTACGTCCACATTACGTTCACACTATGTTGTGTGGTTATCTCAGAAACAGCTGGAAGCAGAGAGAAATAAAAAGACAAGAGGAGCGAAACGGTGAAGCGAAACAGTAGGTGACAGTCATAAGGAAGGTTCTCGTAAATATCATGCAGTTTTTTGTCGGCGCTTTTCTCCAAATATCATATAGTTTGGCGTCCGGCGTCACCCAGTTCAGTCTGTGCCGATTTGCGCCAACGTAAGGAAAATAGATTTAGAACGCTACTTTGCAATAAGCAAATGTTCTATATAAATCTTTTTCATTCTATTGAATTTTTTTTGGCAGAACAATTTGAATTATAACAAGCGAAATGCTTCTATAAATAATTTATCAAACAGCGCAATCGACCAGCAGCGTCGGTGAATGCACCAAAGCTGCAGGCAATGTGCGACATCTGTACAGTGACATTTGTTGGTTTTTTGTAGAAGAGAATTTTCGGTTCTCTCTGCTGGAAGTGGCAGCACTAAACGTCAATGTTGATCGATTTATTCTTTAAAATTAACGAAAAGAATTTTTACTAAAAATATTTTAAAGTTTTAACCAATCAGTAAAATATATTCCATATATTTTGTGAAACAAATTCACTTTAAATATAAGGAAAAACAAGGATTTTTTTTGGTTAAAAGACTTCTCAGAGAAGCAAATAATTTGTTTTTGAAGAGAACAGACACTAACGCTCCCATTTTGTACCATGATAACCTAGACATGTCATAATAGGCCGCCAATTGACAATCTTTCCGAAAAATTTCACTTTATTAAAAAAATAAAAAAAAATAAATTAATTTTCAATTTGCCAATTAAAAAAAAAAATTAAAAATAAAAAATAAAATAAAATTATGCGCCTTCCCTATTCGCATGAATATCAATGTTTTTTGTTTCATCAAGTTTTAAAAAATACCTGCTGCTATAAACTCAACTCACCTCACGCATTCTCTCTGCAAGCTCGAGGGGCGAATATTATGGACCAGGTGTAAAGGAACAATATGTGGGCCGCTGGCACATATCAACCTCGTGAGAAATGCCAGTGTAGAAATAAAAAATTAAATGTGATTCGCATAAGGATGATCTGATTATGTGGCAACTACTAAAATTCAAGTTTGTTTCATACAGATCATTGCACTGCCATGTATGGCCAGCAGAACAACAAATGAGAAAACTAAAAGAATAGCCTCAGTCTAAATGTCACCAAAGGAAGCAATGAAATTGCACAATGTCGTTATTATGGAATTTTTAAATACGCAGCCAACACCAGCCACCGGCGAATGCTTGAATTTGAAAATGCCCATAGAATCGGTGGACAAATGCCGGCCACATACATTCCAGGTGGAAAATGCTAAACGTATATCACCAGAATTTCTAAAACTTTTGGGCGGCAACATGATGCTCTCCAAAAGAAGAAGATTAAGCTTATGGAAATTTTAAATAGTAAAAGATTAGAAACTTTCAGAAAATGTCTTTACTTTAGGAAATTTTCAAGAAATTTCTTTACTATAGGAAATTTTCAAAAAATTTCTTTACTATAGAAATTTACAAAAAATTTCTTTACTATAAGAAAATTTTAGAAAATTTCTTTTCTATAGGAAATTTTTAGAAAATTTCATTACTATAGAAAATTTTCACAAAATTTCTTTACTATAGGAAATTTTTTACAAAATTTCTTTACTATAGGAATTTTTTAGATAATTTCTTTAGTATAGGAAATTTTCAAAAAATTTCTTTACTATAGGAAATTTGCAAAAAATTTCTTTACCATAGGAAATTTTCAATTTTTTATTTAATACAGGAATTTTCACAAAATTTCTTTACTATAAGAAATTTTGAGAAAATTACTATAGGAAATTTTTAGAAAATTTGTTTAAATTTCCAAAAAAAATTATTTACTATAAGAAATTTTCAGAAAATTTCTTTACAATAAGAAATTTCCAGAAAATTTCTTTAGTATAGGAAACTTTCAGAAAATTTCTTTACTATAGGAAATTTTCGGAAATTTCAAAAAATTTCCTATAGTAAGGAAATTTTTAGAAATTTTTTTTTCTATAGGAAATTTTCAGAATATTAATTTACTATAGGAAATGTTCACAAAATTTCTTTACTATAGGAAATTTTTGGAAAATTTCTTTACTATAGGAGATTTTCAGAAAATTTATTTACTATAAAAAATTTAATTTTTAAAAATATGGGAATTTTTCAAAAAAAAAAAACTTTACTATAAAAAATTGTTAGGAAAATTTAATTTCTTTAAAATTTTTGAAAAAAATTTTATTTCTTCAGAAATTTTTATAAAATATCTCTCTAATATTTATCTCTCTTATTTTTTTCGTTACAGAATTGTTTCCGCAATACAAGCTTCATTCTCATTCCTTGTGGGTTTGATTGTTTGCAAATCGACCTGCAGCAAAACATTTGTCTATGCCTCCCATTGCCTAATGGAAGGATATGGCTGGTTTGGTACTGCATATTTCATGTACGACATTTGGTCCATGTACCAAGTGCATACACAGAAAATTGCAGACAAACTAAAGCTGATGAAGATTACATCCTCGGCCTCGTTTACTCCGAAACCCTTAGCGAATGGCCAATCAAATGGTGGCCTCTATGACAAGCATATAGCTCGGACATTTGGGGCTAATGGTAAACGTTTGATAGCCCTGAATGAAACCGATACCAATGGCAATGATGATATGCAGCATATACGCCATCATGAGGATGAAATCTATGATTATGATGGTGAGACAGTACAAATTCCCGAAAATGGTAAATGGGGTTTCTTCAAATATGTCTTTACGCATCCCGTCATGATGATCCATCATATCTTTGTGGGCACTGTTGGATTTTTAGTGGTTACGGTAGGTTAAATCAAAATTCTTAGAAATTTATTTCTCAAAAATGTCCAATTATATTTTTTTCCAGTACATCCGTGGCGGTGGCCATTGCATTTATAGCTACATGTTTATGATGGAATTCTCAACTCCCTTCGTTTCGTTGCGTAGCATTCTCAGTACATTGGGTTTGAAGGAATCTCGTCCATACATTGTAAATGGCCTGGTTATGTTATTCTCCTTTTTTGTATGCCGTGTCATTATGTGGCCCTACGTTATGTGGCGCTACAGCGTGGAAATAAATACTACATTTTGGCAGGCAATGGTAGGATTACCTATTGGTTGTATATTTGGCATACTGGTATTGTTCCTACCTCAACTGTATTGGTTCTTTTTGATGTCGAAAGGAGCTATGAAGGTAAGTTGATATTGAAAAGATTACCAGCTAAGATGGAAAATTTCATTTCTATAGGAAATTTTCTGAAAATTTCAATTCTATAGGAAATTTTCTGAAAATTTCAATTCTATAGGAAATTTTCTCAAAATTTAATTTATAGGAATTTTTTGGAAAATTTCATTGCTATAGAAAATTTTCTGAAAATTTCATTTCTATAGGAAATTTTCTCAAAAATTCATTTCTATAGTTTTTTTTTTTTGAAAATTTCATTTCTATTGGATTTTTTCCTAAAAAATTTATTTCCTTAGGATTTTTTCGGAAAATTTAATTTTTATAGGAAATTTCCTCAAAAATTTATTTTTATAGGAAATTTTCTGAAAATTTCATTTCTATAGGAAATTTTCTGAAAATTTTATTTTTCTAGGAAATTTTCTAAGAGTTTCATTTCTATAAGAAATTTTTGAAAAATTTAATTTCTATAGGAAATTTTCTGAAAATTTAATTTCTATAGAAAATTTTCTAAAAATTATTTTTATAGGAAATTTTCTCAAAATTTCATTTATATAAAGAAATTTTTGGAAAATTTCATTTCTATGAGAAATTTCTTTAGTATAGGAAATGTTCAGAAAATTTTATTTTACTATATGAAATTTTGTTTAGTTATGTTATGTCTAACAGTTAGACATGAGCTTTGTAAGGACAAAGTACATAACTTTGTAAAATATAATATCTCGCTGAAGATGATCACCGATGGTGTATCGAAATATCCGAGAACAGCAACATTTCAATAAAAAAAAGTAATGAAAAACACCAGCATTTTTCTATATAAAATTTTCACAAAATTTCCTTGCTATAGGAAGTTTTCTCAAATTTTCATTTCTATAGCAAATTTTCTGAAAATTTCATTTCTATAGCAAATTTTCTGAAAATTTCATTTGTATAGCAAATTTTCTCAAAATTTCATTCTTATAGGAAATTTTCTCAAAAATTCATTTTTAATAGGAAATTTTCTAAAATTTCGTTTGTATAGGAAATTTACTGAAAATTTCGTTATGTCATGAGGAAGATTTTCTGAAAATTTAAAAAAAAATTGCCATTTCTAAAGAAAGATTTTTGTAAAATTTCATTTCTTGTAGAAATTTTTGGAAAAATTCACATTTCTTATTTTTTTACATTTCTAAAGGAAATTTTCCTGAAAATTTCATTTCTATATGAAATTTTCTGAAATTTCATTTCTTATAGAAATTTTCTGAAAATTCATTTTTATAGGAAATTTTCTGAAACATTTCTATAGGAATTTTGATTTATGAAGGAAATTTGCTATAATTTTTCGAATTCGCAGAAATTCATCGTATACGATTATTCTGACCTCAGTGATAGAAATATTCTCATTTTTTGTCAGAAAATTTCCAAATTAATTTTTATATGGAAAATTTTAAATATATGAGACATTTTCTGAAAATTTATTATTATAGAATCTGATTTTGTTATGTATAGGAAATTTTCTGGAAAATCTAAAAAAAATCACTTTCTAAAGAAAAAATTCATTTCTTAAGTGAATGGCGAAAAGTATGAAGAAATAATGAAGGATGCAAAAATAAATGTTGGTTGGGAAAGATGCAGAGCCTTTGATGGAACCAGTGTACAGCAGTGTTTCAAATGTAAAGGCTATAATCACAAATCAAATGAATGTACAAATCAGGAAACATGTCTGAAATGTCTGGGAAATCATAAAACAACGGAATGCGATAGAGAGCAAATAAATAAATGTATTAACTGTACACGAGTAAATAAAAAACTAAATCTTGGATTAGACGAAAACCATTACACCAACAGTAAACAGTGTGAAGTATATCTACATAAATTTAAATGTCAAAAAAGTAAACGATTGGGTTTATTGGAATAAAACAAGTAAAGTCAATATGTGTAATGTACACAAATATTCAAGGATTAACTAATAATTTTAGGCCAAGTGGAACTAATTAACTAGCAGCAGAAAACGCTGAGTTTCTGATATTTTCTGAGAGCACAATATAACACAGGAAGATGTGGAGCAATAGTGAAAATCAATTTAGACTTGCTATACTATCAAAATCATAAGTTTATTCGAGACTCCAGTCCGCACGGGGAGTTATTTTTATAATTATAAGCAAGCAGTGGACCGTGAAAACAAGATACTAGAAAATGTTGTAACATCTAAATATTGGTTTTTAGTACTGTTTAGCAGTAAGAGGAAATGTGAAATTAATTAATAGGTTGCAATATATAGATCAGCCAGTAGTTCCGAGGTTCGAATTCTGTGATAAGTTTCAAAAATCTCTTGAAAACATTTATGAACAAATAACTGTGATATTATTATTGCGGTGATCATAAATATAGATGGCTAAAAAATAAACTACATTACAGGAAACAAAATTAAAAGTGCTATTTAATGACAATAATTTGAACCAAATTGTAAACGACATATACAAGAATATCTAAGGGACTTCTAAGCAACTTATTGATTACGTTCTTACGATAGCAGCGCAGGCAGAATAACTGCAAAACGGACGGCCAATCGAATATTATATCCGATCACGAAATGATTTAGAATTTCATAAAAAGCGATACAATAAAAAATAAACGTCCGCGGTACAAGGAATTCGAATATTTCAAATACGATCGAACTTTATTTATAGAATCTTTGAGATCCGTTATGAGTGACACAATGCATAGCGATGTGAATGCTCTGGCCCAAGACCTTGACAAAGTGTTCAACATTTCAGTATCCAAATGTATGAAAAAGAAAATTGTAAATGAAAACTGCTCACATCAGAAATGGTATACCGACGAGTTAAAAACTCTGAAATATGAGAAGAACGCTGGCATAAGAGAGAGCTAATATTTGGATTACGACAGCAACGTGGGAAAATTTTATTGTGTTTAGAATAGATTACAAGG
>PGFW01038070.1:49230-64038 GCA_003123925.1 Haematobia irritans | reverse complement strand
GCAAGCTTTATGGCCAGATATATATTAAGGAACATCGTTAATTAGAGCCATCTGGCTTTTTTCTTTTTCCAATGGCTCTATTAGCCATGTTCCTTAATCTATATCTGTCCATAAAGCTCGAAAAATAATTGATTATAATTTGAAATAAGTTTTGCATAAATTTTCTTAGAACTAAATTTTTGACAAATTTTCTATAGAAATAAAATTTTGACAAAACTTTTCTATAAAATTACATTTTTTGAAAAAAAAAATCTACAGAAATATATTTTGATCAATTTTTCTATACCAAATTAATTTTGCCTAAAGTTTCTAAGAAATAAAATTTTTTATAGAAAATTTTATAGAAATTAATGTTTTGTAAATTTTTCCGCAGAAATAAATTTTGACAAAATTTTTCTAATAGAAAAAAAAAATTTCGATTAAAATGTTTCTATAGAATAAAATTTCGATAAAATGTTTCTATAGAATAAAATTTTGACAAAATTTTTTTATTAAAAATAAAATTATGAAAAAATTTTCTAAGATATAAAATTTTTGGCAAAATTTTCTATAGGAATAAAAAATGCTGTTTGACAAAATTTGCTATGGGAATAAATTTTTAAAAAAATTTCTATAGAAATAAAATTTTGATAAAATCTTCCGCAGAAATAACATTTGACAAAAATTGTTATAGAAATAAATTTTGCCAGAAGTTTTCTAAAGAAATAACATCTTGGACAAAATTTTCTATAGACACAAAATTTCACCATTTTTCTCTATAGAAATAAATTTTGGACAAATGTTTCTATAGAAATAAAATTTTGATAAACATTTTTCTATAGGAATTAAATTTTGACAAAATTTTCTCATAAGAAATAAAAAGTTTTGGACTCGAAACTTTCTATAGAATTACATTTTGAAAAAATTTCTACAGAAATTAAAATTTTTTGACAAATTTTATACAACAAATATAATATTGTCAGAGTTTTCATTAGAAATAAGTTGACAAAAATTTTCTATAGAAATAATATTTTTTACCAATTGTTTTCTAATTACAAATTACATTTTTTTAAAAGTTTTATAGAAACAAAATTTTTAAGAAATTTTCTATAGAAATATTTGATAAAATTTTTCCGCCAGAAATAAAATTTTGACGAAATTTGCTATAAAAAAAATGTTGATATAAAATTTCTATAGGGACTAAATTTTTGACAAAATTAATCTATTATGAAATTAAAATCTTGAAAAATTTTTCTTAGCAATGAAAAATTTGACAAAAAATTTTTTTATAGAAAAAAATGTTTGACAAAAGTTTCTATTAGAAAATAAAATTTTGACAAATTATCTATAGAAGTAATCGATTCGAAGGCTCTCAAGAAAGTATTTGATTTGTCCAAATGTTCCCAAAATCTTGCTGCTGTTTATTGGCTCCTACCAATCCGTAATGCGGTTCAACGTTCGTTGCCAATCGGTTGTTTTATCCCCACAACCAAAAAGGGTTTATTGCTGAGAAAACTTTTCCTTGGCGGTTTGGTTATGTTTGTGCAGCACTTTGGTCATTCCAAGCTGGGTTTGTATCACGATCCGTGATACCGTGGAAAATTTCTACCTGAAGATAAAATTTTTGACAAAACTTTTCTATAGATTATTTTTCTAAGAAATTAAAATTCTTGCAAAATTTCTTGTAATATAAAATTCTGGACAAAATTTTCTATTGAAATAACATTTTGACAATTTTTTTATAGAAATAAAATTTGGACAAAAATATTCATAGAAATAAATTTTAACAAAATTTGCTTATAGACTTAATTGATGACAAATTTTATTTTCATAGGAAATTTTGTTCAAAATTTTATTTTTTATTAAAAAAAATTTTTCAAAATTTTTTTTCAATAGAAAATTTATCAAAATTTTATTTCAATAGAAAATTGTGTCAAAATTTTATTTCTGTGCCAACTTATATTACGGATGACATTTATGGGGCTAACATTTTTAAAAATGTTCAACGGTAGCTGATGTGCTAAGCCCCTTTTCAGTTTATCAAAAAGGCCTTTTCTAAAGTTCTCCATTAACATGAAAGCGCTTTTCTTTTTGTTTTAAATTTATTGTAATGTGGCAGAGGCTAAGCGAAGCGTTATGCATTAAGTAATGGGACACAAAACTATTGCTACCCTAGGAAGGAGTCGAAAGAAATACACAAATTAACCAACGTAAAAGAATAATATAGTAGTGGCACTACGGACTTTACCACTGACCTTGTAATATGCCTACTATCGTCCTTCGCTTACCGTTTTAATCTATCACGAGATACAAGGAAGGACACAAGATATTGATGACGAGTATGGGTACATTAGAGGAAAATATGATTAATTCATCATGGTTATGCAAAATGCTTCTTTTTGAATGCGGCCATAAAAATTTACAGGCACTCAAAGTAAAGTGCGACCAAGAAATGGTGGTTGACGATAGTGACTGGGTGACGATGATGATGGTGATGCCTTTGTTGGATGATGATGATGATGATGATGATGATGTGGACAACGACAATGACAGCAAGGATAATGATGGCGCCAGGATTTAAGCAAAGTGTATGTATGAGGTAAGTCTTTAGGACTAACAATAATGTCTGTCTACATCTAACGACTGTGATTATGATTCTAACGATATGACAGCCCAATAACAACACCAACATCGTCATCGACATATCTAGAGCAGACTAAAATTTTTAAAATGGAGGGAAAATTAGATTCGCGGATGTTTTCCTTATGTTTCAGAAGCGATGAAAATGTTATCTTTATGGACTTTTTCTCCACTTAAATATGAGATGTTTAGCAAAATGCATTAGATGTAAGTAATGGTTAAGCTTAGGATGGTAAAACATGCATCATGAGCTCCATTTATGAAATTTGGGATTTTTTCATAAAATTTTAAATTTTCCACTTTTATGTGATTTTTCGCACACTGGCCTCAGTAAAATTATCATAACGATTGCTATGATACGTTAGACGTGATGAAATGAAAGAGATGGTTACTGCACAAAAATCATTTAAAAACGTCAACAAAATGAAATTGAATGCAAACAATATGCAAACCATCTTTGAAGAAATCCTAAAATCAGTGGTGAAACAGTAGATCCCGGAGAATCAAATGGAGAATTGCAAGCCATAAGAACTCAGTGGTGGGCAATGTTAAGCCACTTACTGGAAATGATAGCCTGAAAGAACTAAATAGTTACACTTTTAGATCCAATTTTTGGAAACGTTCAATGGAGAGGAATGCAGATTTCCGAAAAGTCATTTGGGTAGAACATCAGTTTCCCAAATAACTTTTAGTGGTGGAAACTGTTAGCTCTGAGAACTCAAATGCTTTAGAATTTCAGATTTGAAGTTTTTTAATGGTGGAAAACTAAAGATCTAAAGAACTAAGTGGTGGAATTGTTATCTCAAAAATCTGTAGTTCACTGACAGAATTTGTAAGATCCGACGGACTCAGTGGTGAAATTTTCACACTTCAAAGCATTTAGCAGTGGAACTATAAATTAGATCTAAAGAATCTCGGCGGTGATCTCTCTAGGCCAGTCGTTCTTTCGTCGTTTCATCCAGGAAAGTGCGGCAATGAAGGAAGATTAGAACTCAGGGTAGACTTTAAACCCGAAGAACTCAATGGATGGAAAACTGCAGATCAAAAAAGTCTGCAGATGAAACTTTAGATCCAGAGCCGGAACTATTTGATTTGGAACTATATTTGTGGAAACTGTGTATCGTAAGACATCAATAAGAACTGTTGGTCGACAGACTCGTTCGGTGGGAAGTGTAGATCCAAAAGAACTCAGTTAGAGGAACTACCTGGTTCGAAAGAGTCAGTGGAGGACTTCAATTACATATGCAGATCCAAAGAGTATAATGTTGGGAATGTAGATGCCAAGAAACTCAGAGGTGGAGATTTACACTTTCGAAATGAATTCAGTGGTGGAAGCTCTAGATCGGAAGACTTTCACTTTCGCAGAACTCTAAAGAATTTCGGCAGTTGATCTCTATAGGCAGTCGTCTTTCGTTTGTTTCATCCAGGAAAGTGCCCAGGCACTGATTAGCGAGATATGCCTTCTGAACCGGTGCCATATGTAAAGGCCGGCCATTGACCGCCTTCATTCCTTTCATGGTCATCAGCAGATCAGGTGATTATTGATTGGTAGATCCTTTTTGAAATTCGCACCGGATGGCCTTTGGGCTTTTCAGAAAGTGCCCTCCTGATAGTAGCAGGGGTACACGTGGTTCTCTTGCTATCAACTTTATCAGGTGTTGATGGGTAGGTGTATAGTATTGTCTCAACCGAAGCATTTTGGGTGCATGGTGCGGATTGATGTTCCGCTGTCTTAGAGGACCAGTGAAATCCGCAGCTTCAGTTTTTACACGCCTGACCAAATTCTTTCTTAGGGATTGCGAACTGGGGCCGTATAATCGATAGAGGACGACCAATCGGACTTTGTAGATTATTGAATCCGCTCGCTGTCTTTCCCCAATGTTGGTCCCAAATCAATGACATTTTCAGGATTTAGAGCTGAAAACAATTATCGCATAAGTTCGTGCCATTCGATAGATTTCGATTTAGTTTGACCTTGATCACTTAATCAATACATATCGATACTAATACGCTTAATTTTAAAATACGTTTAGAATATTCAAAAAAAATACCCACACAATTTTATACGAAAAACTATGAAGTTATTCTTTAAAAAATTAAAATTAATTACATATTTTAAAAAACAACAAAAACAAAACGATTATAACTAGTTTATGAGATATATCATATCAGCGTTTCGGTTTTAGATTATTGGGTGATCCCAATAATTTTATTGTTTAAAATAAAAGCATGTCGCATTTTTAGATTCAAAGGCGTTCGTCTTCCGATGATAGAACCCAGCTTGCTGAAATCTTTCCGATTTCAGTGATGTTAGCTTGAAATGCATAATATACCTAATGGCACAGGTTTGCCGAACATATATGCTGTCGTTGCTTGCGGCTTCAGATATGTTCTCCTTGCGGGCGACTATTTGTAGAAAAAAAGAATACACATACATATGATAATATATTTTTACGCGTATAACAATATTACTTACTTTTGGATCTTTTAAGGTACTTATCCATGACTCGCAGAACCGTAAACTTAACTTTTAGAATAATCTATATATTTCAAATAAATCTTAGTCGAAAAGTTTTGTTTAACATTCTTTGTATTTCATTGTTCACAGCGTCACAACAAAGATGCAAGTATTGACGTTTATACCGATACTATTGATAGTCGTTTTAAGCTATCGATAGTCATGTCAAAAAATAACTATCGATACTATCGATAGTACTTCGATAGTTTTGCAGCTCTACTTTCAGGATCTTTATTTTCTATTCCCATTATTCTTATGCTATTGAGTCACACTGGGCGGAATATTGGCAGAAATCAAAAAAAGAATCCGTCGCGTTACAGCCAAACCAGTAACATATTTAGCCTCATATTGGGAATATTAAAAAAAACATCATTGGTAGGATAATTTCGCAAAAAAAAACTTATCAAGATTTTGGAAAATGGTTCTGGAAATAATGTTCTGCACTTATATTTGGTCAAACATTTGCCTAGTGTGGACCATAAGCCCTTTAAAGGAATATCGCCGCAAAGCTTACAAAGACGGAGCAGGTTTTCAAGTTAAGACTCAAGAAAATTTGGAGTTTTTTATGGTCGCGGATATTGCTCCGGACACGTAGAAGGAGTATTCGAAGCCTCTGTTACAGCACAATGAGCACGCGTTTGCTGTCAGGAAGTACTGTCGACCTGTACGTTGTTTTGATTTGATTCGTTATTTTCCCCCAATCGCTGCCAGACCAATTTGCTTCTTAGATCTTTAGTTGGTAATCCATCTTTTCACGGTCACGCCCACGAACTCTTGATGTTCTTGCTCGTGTGTTTTTAAGATGCCTTAATGGCTGACAAGGTGCAGATGCCTTTAGAGCATTTTGAGATCAGATGCAGTTATGCATTGCCGTCTGTCTTAGAGTGGATATCATGCACAAGCAGATCAGTATTTTGCACCGTATGGAAATTTTCACATTGATTAATAGGAGTCGAACAAGAGGAGACCTTCCTTCTTCTTTACCCACAAATGCTCCCAGTACTAATATTATCGGGATTCTTATTTCTACTCCCTGTTTTTAGGAAATCTCCGCAATCTTACCACAGATCGGAACAGGTCGTCAAATGTCACGTCTGGCCACGTAATCCGCTTACGTCACGTGATGTTGTCACCCGTGGGAACCATCGACCCTGTATGTCTTTTGAGATTGTCTCTTGTCTTCCGTTTCCCAGCAATAACTTAGCAATTTCGTTTCTATATCAGCTCCACGCCACGAACTGTTGGCATTCTTGCCTATGTTGGATATATTCTTCTGAATCGGTACTTGTGCCTGAGCTTCTTTTTAAAGAGTGACTCTTTCTGGAAGTTAGTAGGGTACGGTGGTTTGTCCCCCGCACGGTGCTATAAGTAGAAGGTGCTACTGCGTCTCGAATTGTTTGAGTCATCGCTGCATGATAGCTGTTCCGCTGTCCTTACGGGTAACATCCAGTACCAATTGCAGTGAGAGTATTCTGCACCAGTGAGAATTTTTCCTATTGACTATTTCTGGGCCCATAATCGATAAGGGTAATCGGACGGACGTAGTGGTGGAAAAATCATATTACAAACAATTTTTATGTAGTGGAACTAAAAATCTAAAGAACTCGGTGGTTGTTAACTGTAGATCCGCATAGAACACAGTAGCGAACACATTAGATCGAGGAACTTATTGTAGGAACCTGCAGGTTTCGAAGAATGGTTTGTTGGAAAGAACTGTAGATACTAGAACTCAGTGTTTAGAATAGCAGACTAAAGAACTCGGTGAGTAGCACTTTAAACCCGTAAGACACACAATGGAAGGGAACTGCAGATCAAAAAAAGTTCTTGGGATGAAACTTTAGATACCAGAGGAACTATTGATTTTTGAGACTTATTTGTGGACTTTATATCGTTAAGATATCAATAGTAGAATTGGGTTGCGTCCGACGACTCGTTGTTGGAGTGTAGATCTAAAAGAACTTCAGTAGAGAAACTCTGGTTGAAAAATGTCAGTGGAGGCAACTTCAATTCATATTAGCAGATCCAAATAAGTAATGGGGGCAAATGTAGATGAGAACCAGAGGTTGGAGATTTAATTTGAAGAATTCAGTGGTTGGAGTTCTAGATCGGAAGATTTCACTTCGCAGAACTCATATGGATGGACTTTAGATCCAAATAAACTCAGTCATTGAATTGTAGATTTCGAAGAACATCAATAGAGGAACTGCCAGAACCGAAAAATCAATGGTGAATGTAGATGTAATAACTCATATGATTTAACTTCAGATATGAAGAATTCAAGTGGAATGGCCAATAGATTCCCAAGAAATCGAAGAACTTTTGAGGGTTTGGATGCAGGAACTCAGTGGTGGAAATTTGCCATAAATGAATTAGTAGTGGAACTATAGAAGACTAAAAAAACTTGGTGGTCGTGTAACGTAAATCCGGATTAACTCTGTGGTTCATTATGAAAATTAGTCGCCTGAAAGAATCCGGTGGTGGAAATTGTAGAGCTGGTGAAGTCAGGTGTGGGAATGTTAGACATGGAAGTTACTGAAGGGATGTGCCCTAAATTTCCAGCCGGTGGGAAAATACCAGTTTTTAAAGAGCTCTGGCGCGTAGTGGTGGGAATTGTTAACTTCGAAAATTCAATGAGGGAACAGGCAGACCCGAAGAAATTAATGGTGGTAAAATGTAGGTCCAAAAAACTCAGATGTGAAGCTTCAGATTCGAAGAATCTCAGTGGTTAGAGCTGTACGTCTTGAAGACCCTCAGTGGAATTTCAGATTTCGAGGAATTTTACCCTGCTGGAAGCTGTAAACCCAAAATTTCGCCAAACTCATGCGTGGAACTGTAGATCTGAATAACTCAGATCACCTTGAATTGTAGATACGAAGAACCTCAATAGAGGAACTGCCAGAACCGAAAAATCTCATGATGGAAACTGTAGACAACTAAAGAACCCAGGTGATAAAACTTTAGATATAAAGAATTCAGTGATGAAAAATCTTTAAAATCTTTTTGGGAGGAAGCTGTAGATACGACTGGACTCCAAGTGCTGGACAATCGCGTTCAATGAATTTTTAGTATGGAACTAAAGAATCTAAAGGACTCGGTGGATGTTGTATAACTGTAGATCCGGTGAACTCAGTACTGGGACGTTTAGATCCAAGAACTTATTGGAGCCACTGCAATTTCGAAAAGTCTGTGGTAGAACTGTAGATACTATGAACTCCATGTTAGAATGTTAAGCCTTAAAACTCAGTGAATAGAACTCTAGATTACCGAAGAACTCAATAGAGGAACTTCGCAGCATCTGAAAAGTCTGCGTTGAAATTTCTAACCCAATTAAATTCAGTGAGGAAATTATACGATCCGAAGAACTAAGTGATGGGGGAACTTTCAGTTATAGGAAGGAGACCAGTGGTGGAACTTCAGATTTCGGAGAACTTCAGTGGACCGAAGTATCGGCTTAACTTCAAGTTAGAACTCACTTGCCGAAACTGTAGATTCTTCTCAAACTCCAGTGCATTGAATATAGGATCTAAACCTCAGTGTTGGAACTGCAGATTAAATTAATCTCAGTAGAGGAACTACTGGTCGCAACGCTCAGTTGGATAGAACTTTCAGATCACAAAAAAGTGGTTGAATCTTGAAGAATCGAAGAATTCATAATGGAACTTTTGTTCGTGAAATTTTGATTTGGAGCTGTAGATCTGAAGAACTCAAATGGTCGAACTGTAAATCCGATGAACTGGCGGTGGAATTTTAACTTGCCCACAACGGAAGGGAGCCCCGTGGTTGCAATTGTTTAGCATTGCCGCCCTTTGCAAACAAAGTTTGGTGGGTTCAAACCCAGTTTTCGACGAAACACCAAAAAGTTTTTCAGCGGTGGATTTTCCACATCAGTGATTGCCTGGTTGACATTTTCTGAGGTGTTCAAAGCTTCTTCAGTTGGTTACACTTGCATGTGGAATTGCATTTTGGACTCGCTATAAAAAGGAGGTATTTTGCCATTGAGAGCTTAACATAGAATCGGGCAGCACTCAGTGATAATATAGAAATTCACCACTGTGGTATCACAATACAGTGAATAGTCTAAGTAAGCCTGAAATATCGGGATGCCATTATACCTAACCTAAACTAGGTCGTATGAACTCAATGCTTGAAGGTTAGATCTGAAACTATATGTTTGAACTGTAGACACGAAGGATGTGTAGAATTCGAAGAATTCAGCGGTGCAACTATACGTTCCCGGAACTCATGGCTGGAACTTCCGATTCGAAGAATTCACTGCCTGAACTGTAGACCCAAAAATCCGTAGAATTCAGCGATGGAACTGTAAATCCAATGAACTGAGACATTGCATTGTAGATGTCTTCAGAAGTTAGAGGCAACTATTCAGGTACCGGGAGATACCAGATCGTAGCTAAAATAGTACCAAGCTGGTCTCTCTAGGCTATCGTCTCTAACAGGTGGTGGTCATCCATCCAGTACATTGCGGCAATGCTGCTCTCATTGTCGTCATCATTGTTATAAGCGATTAGGTGATAAATTGATTGTAGAAAATCGCACCGGATGGCCTTGGCTCTTTCAGGGTATACCCTCTTGGAAAGGGCATGGTTCTGGTAGTTTGCCTCTCTGCACTTTATCAGAAGCTGACGTGATGGTGTTGATGCTCTTACGCTGTCTTAGATTGACATCCAGGTGCACTCCGAATCGCAGTGATCTGCTCTATCTGGAGAATCCTTTATTAGGTTTCGCTTATTCAAGGAGTCCAATAGGGTGCGGAAAATCCGATAAGGGAACGGCCAATCGGTTCGTTATCTTTACCTACAAATGGTCTCTGTTGATGGTTTCAGTATCTTGTTTTGTATACCTTCTTAGCAAAATCATCACCTTTGGTTCTGCACAGCGGGATATCGAGCTCCTGATTCACCAAAACGTGAAAACGGTTGCCAAAAAGGGACGACCAATCGACTTGTAGGTCTTTTGAATCGTCTCGTTATCTTTATCGCCAAATGCTCCCAGGCAATACCTTCAGGATCTTGTTCCTATTCCCATCATTCTTAGCAACAATCTCTATAAAAGTTGTCAAACGGTACTCCAACAACCTTTGAGCTCTTACACGCTCTTGATTCACCAAGATGGGAAAACGATTGCTAACAGCGGACGACAAATGGACTTGCAGGTCTTTTGAATCGTGTCGTTATCTTTATCCCCAAATGTTCCCAGGCAATACCTTAAGGATCTTCTTCCTACTCCCATCATTCGTAACATTCATCTCCGCATGCTTACCAAACTTTAATTCGGAAAAACACAATGGTGAAAGGGCTTAGTGTTGGAACTTCATGGAGTAGCTGTTTATACGAAGAAATAAATGGTGGAACTATATATCTGAAGAACTATGTTGTAGCGCCAAAAATGTGAAGAACTAGCTGATGGAGCTATAGAATTGATGAACTCAGTGATGGAACTTTAGATCCGCAAACCCAGATCCAAAAAACTCAGTGGTGAATCTGCAGACCTGAAGAACTTACAACTAGAAACCTATTTCAAACCATCGCTAAAATCGAGTACATTGTATTCTCCATTTTTTCCCCAAGTTTGATCTTTTGCTTCCCCGACATCTTCTTTTGGACCCAATTTCCAAGGGGTTTTGTTTTTGTCTCCCTTTTCATTGCATTCCTAATGAAAATTTCATGTAAATGAATATGAAAAATCTTTCCATTACTATTCTGTTTTTTTCTTCATGGATAAAAATCAGCAGCCATGGCATCCAGCATTACTCCTTTTGCTTGACTTCATTCACATTGGCCTTCGTGAGCCTTAAGGCAAGAAAAAAACAAACGAACAAATGTCGCTTATGAATTACATTGCGTGACATGAACATCGCATCCAACAGTACATATCTTTCATTTCGGGATCGTCCGTCTACCATCAAACAGCTAGGAGAATGCTTTTCCATTAACTTTGTTGTGAATTCGTATTCTAGCAGTTTTTGTTTTGATATAGGAATTTATATGAGACAATATTTTTTTCTTTTCTTTTTTTCCTTTTGTGTTTCCTTTTTATATTATCCTTGTGCAGTACACTGTAATAAGGACATAAATATATATTTTTTCCTTGTAATTAGTTGCACCAGTGACCTAATGTCCATGGAGTAACGATGAAATCTTTTAGAAACTTCAGGACTAATAACGATTGCGACTATAGGCCCATTCCAAATGTCAGCTTCAAGTAACAAGAATATAGATATTATTAAAAAAAAAAAAACAAAAAACAACAATGCTATAGAGGAACCCATGGAGCGAGTTAATTTTTTATAAATCATTTAGTTTTGATTTAGAGTATATCCCTTAGGTTGTATGTGGAAAATACAGAGCATCATAACGTAGCAATATTTCAGAGCAAATTGATTGTTTATAGCGGCTGAATTATTCTGAATTAAATAAAATCTGGGGATATTGCCACAGCTCCTAGAAAATATACGTATACACATCCAATATTAGGAAGCGAACTGCCTCTACTTGATGAGTCCAGGTCAATTGGGTTCTCAGGATACGCAAAGAAATGTCTCTTGATGTAAGGCGAATTCCCATAATTTGGGTATTCATCTTGAATTGCTGGGTTCAGAAGTGGGAGGCAACTGTTCAGGTACTTCAACTGTCGCAGTTCATCCAGTTCTAGGAAGCGAGCTGCTTCTACTGGATGAGTCCAGAGTGAAGAATGTCAGGTCAATTAGGTTCTCATGATACGCAAAGAAATGCCTCTTGATGTGAGGCAAATTCTGTTTAGTCCTGCAGATTTCGTTTATTTGGTCTCGCTTATTTTAGGACCGGAAGCGGAGCTGTAAATGCGGATAATGAGTGTATCGAGTTATGAAAATCTTTTGAATCGACTCGTGTTCTTTCTCCCAATGTGCTCTCAATCAACTGACTCTAGGATCTTATGTACTACTCGCCCAATTTGCTTTAGGAATCATTTCGGCAAGTGTAACGAAAGAGCTGGAAGCAGTGTTGTCATAGTCACTCCAAGGACATCTGCGGGTTTTTGCCGCAGGCATGCTCTGGTCAGCTATGTGGGTAATCGAGGCCCTGATTCACGCAAGAACGTGAAGGTTTGCTGTCAGCGGGAATGTCTCAAAGATATCTGTGTCCCCAATGCCCCAGGCAATACTTTCTAGATCTGTCCTAATTCCATTTTTTAAACGTCAAGCCACGCCACTTTGGCGTCTCGTGGCTTATTACGGTAGCTGATAAGTGAGAAGCGGCAGTGCTGAAGAGCAATTTTGGAGTCGCAGACGATGCATATGCTGTGCGCTATCTTAGAGTGATATCCAGTGGCAACACTCGCAGATACAGTTCGTTGGCACCGTAGAAAGTTTTTCCAATTGATCTATAATAGGAGTCCGAAAAGGGGACACGTTTCTATTTTACCCACAATGCTCGCCAGTCAATATCAG
The DNA here is from genome assembly GCA_003123925.1 of Haematobia irritans. Taxonomy (NCBI): domain Eukaryota; kingdom Metazoa; phylum Arthropoda; class Insecta; order Diptera; family Muscidae; genus Haematobia; species Haematobia irritans. Next base: position 51,457 of record PGFW01038070.1, on the reverse strand, counting down.
TCGGATCTTAATTTCTACTCCTGTTTTAGGAGTAATTCCCGCAAATTACCACAGATGGACAGGTCGTCAAATGTCACTCTGGCCATCGAACTCCCTGTTTCAGCGCAACGTGGGGGGGGGGGGTCCCTCCCTTTCGGGGGTGAAGATGGATTAATGGTCTACCGGGGGATAACCCATCGACCTGTATGTCTTTCTTGAGGTTGGTCTCGTTGTCTCCCCGAATCTGCAGCACTACATTAAGATTTCGTTCTAATTCCCAGCATCACGCCAGAAGCTGTGGCATTCTTGCTCATTGGATAATTCTTCGAATCGACTGGGTGCCTTGACTCTTTAAAGAGATGACCTTCTGCAATTAGTAGGGTACGGTGGTTTTATGCCCCCCGCACGGTGCTGTATAAGTGAGAAGGTTTGCAGTACTGCCTCATCGACATGTTGCGAGTCATGGATGCATAAATGCTGTTCGCTGCCTTAGAGTGAGCATCCTAGTCAAATTCGTAGGCGTAGTATTTCTGCAGCCGTGAGATTTTCGACTTTTGATTATTCTGTTTGAGCCGCCACTAATCGATAAGGGAACGACCATTCCGTTCGTTATCTTTGCCCGCAAATGCTATCAGTCTATGTCTTTAGGATCATGTTTCTACTCCCAACGTTCTTAGTGTTTGTCAAAAGTCACTTCAAGAATCTTTGGGTTCTTGCACGCGGGAATTCTCTAGTCACTTATGTGGATATCTAGCTCCTCATTTATCATGATGTGAAACGGTTGTTAACAGGAGAGACTAGTCGACTGTGGTTTTTTGGAAACTCCTCGTTATCTCTCCGAAAAACCACACAGGCTTGCTACAGGATCTTTGTTCGCTATTCTCATCATCTTAACAACCATCTCCGCATGTTTACCAAAGAAATTCAGGTTGTCAAATGTTACTTCAAGAACCATGGAGTTCTTGTATGTGGGAATGATCTGGCCGCATATGAATATCGAGTCCTGTGACGTGAACATGTTTGCTACGATTTCGGGACAGAAATTTTGCTTACAGAATCTGCTGCCGGAAACAAATCCACAAGGAAAAAAGAATGGTGAGAATCGAAAAGGCGGAGGTATCAATTAATTCCTACTACTCAACTATGCACAAATCGTGCCGAATGTATTACCACCCGATGACATCTGCTGGTGCGGTATAGGGCACGTGTCATGTAAAGTTAAAAGGAGGGTACTTTTAAGGGGCGCAATACTTTATTCTTCGCTGGGCGAAGACTCTCCCCTAAACTACTACATAGAAATTGCCAATTATATTCCTCTCTCTTAAGATTAAATTATCGTTGGAGTTGAAACGTTTATACGACCTCTTACTATTCAATCTCTCTGCGATTTTGGCTCTTAATTCACACAACGAAACAACATTTTTTTCCAGGTTGTTCTAGAAATAGGGAAGTAAACATTATTTCCAGAATCTTTCAAACGGAGAGGAGTAGAGTAAACGGGCGGTAGGAGTCTCGAGGTTTACTAGTCCAGAACCGACAACCTTCCCTATTCTCAAGACATATGGTGTTGTAGGGGTGCTGAAGCAAATATTGATGATGTGGGTAAGAAGCCTTTCTCAATAAAGTGTTTCAACGTCTTCGTAGCAAAACTTTTTGGGCCAAATGCAGTGGAAATCTAACCTAGCAACAATATCTCCGATGCTTTTAAAGATACTCTTAGCCAAAACCCCTGGGGCCAAATGCGGTGAAACTCTTGGAGCCATTTATTGCCGCGAAATACATACTCCGCGGATGATGACAAATGGGGCGCTTGCTGTTCTAAGTTAGGCACAAAATCTCGCTTTTTGGCTTCTGGCTGGCACGATCTTAATCTGGGGTGCTATAAAGTACTCTCCGCTTCGAATTTGTCCTCCAAACGGATTTGAATCAAATTACAAAAAAAAAAAAACATTTCAATATAAAAAGAAATATTAAACAATTATATACGGCCGTAAGTTCGGCCAGGCGAACTATGTACCGCCTCCATCAATGGATTGCAATAGATTCTTCTAAACACTTACCATCCACATCGAATTACTTAATTCAGGAACGTTGCCGATGCAAGGTATCTTAAGAAACCTCCTAACACCATCTTCTAGAATTGTATGTCAAGTCAATACGGTATATATTAAATCAAAAAAAGATCGATCCATATACTATATAATTCAGTTTGACAAAGTAGACATAAAATCTTTTGAACAACATTCTT
>PGFW01038070.1:17491-27841 GCA_003123925.1 Haematobia irritans | reverse complement strand
GCTAAAACTTGCGGATGGCAAGGGTTATCTCAAACCTCCTAACACTCCAAGTAGTCCATACGTGTTATTATATCGCATGGCTATTCCCAGAGTACCGTAAGTTACCAACTTAGCATGTTTGATGAAGTTCGCGTGGTTATTTTATTCGGATTGTGTGAATTGCATCTGATCAAAAATTTGGAATGTTACTGGACATTATCTATCAAAATGTTATGGTTATATTGTACACTGGAAAAAAGCCATGCACCGGCGTTCAAAGAATTTGGTGCTTTACGGTTTAAACATTTGTATTGATTTCACGAGCCAAAGCAAAGGAATTATTACTGAAGTGATAGCGACACAATTCCTCTTTAAATTTAGTTTGTGTTACTTGTTCTAGACACAATTTTAATTTTTCGCTTTCTCAGCTTTTTTTCCATCATCTAATCAAATCCCTTTTTAAAAACGTGTATATGGCAACTTATTTACATAATTACAGCACTCATCAACTAGAATTTTGCTTATGGTATGGAAGCTAAAAAACTTTTTTAAATAAAGTTTTTTGAAACAATTAGTCTATATTCTGAACGATTTTTGCTTTGTAGCAAAAGTTCAAAAAAAGAAACAATTTAAAGACATTTCCATTAAATTTAAATAATTTTCCGAATATTAAAGTCAAGTTTGAACATTCCTATTAAATTTTTTCTTTCATGTTAATGATACCCCTCTTTTAAGTACAATCACTAATAGTACGAATAGAGAAAAGAGATTTCACTGAAAAGTTTATCGACTTTGAAAAGAAACCTTCTTATTAGAAAATGCTTCTTCTCCATGCTAAAAGCAAGAATTCCTGTATTCTTTCTTAAAAAGATGATTGGTACATTGTGCTAAGTATTACTCGGCCGTTAACAACATCCTAACTAGGTCCATATCGGTCTATTAGTTTATATATAGCCCTCAGATAAAATCGTCCCCAATCGCAACAAAAATGTCCATTCAAGCTTATTAATTGTATATAGCCCCTCATATTAAGCGACCCCGGTATTTCATTCATGGGCTCTCTACGTACCGGAAAAAGCCATATCGATTCGTAATTATTTATAGACTTAATATACATAAATTTTTTTTTTATATTATATACCACGTAGGACTAACTCAATTTAGAAAACGATGTAAGAAGTCTTTAACATACACAACCCAAGTAATCCGATTGTGAGATGACAGTCTTTGTAGAAGTCTCTATGCAATCCATGCGTGGGAGGGTACATAAGATTCGGCCTGGCCGAACTTACGGGACGAATATACTTGTTTTTTATTGCAGCTTCGAATATGCCAGATATTTGTCGAGCTACAGCTCTGTATATCATTTGACTTCAGGTAAGTATCGAGGTGGATCGCATTTTGTGATTCCAAACAAAAAAAAAATATATAGGGCAAAATCACATTGTAGCCGACCGAATATTATGGTTTGATGCACGTTCACTTAGTCAACTATCTCGCTTGCTACTTTTTCTTCAGCGTTAGTTAGTATTGTGGTCAGATAGGTTGTAGAGGATGACAACAATTTGTGTTGAAATTAAATGTCCACTTAACATTAACCAATTATAGGTCCATGTATGACTCCTCGATGTAGTCTTTCCACATCTTCCTTCCGATGTGGTCCCTTTGAAATAGTCTCAGAATCGTCTTTTGTCGTCTCTGTAAAGAAATCTTAAAAACCAACCAGAGACCCTATACGAACAGGTATGTTCTCTTATCACTTGGTGGACCTTGTAACTCTATTTTATGGTCATCTTCAATGGTGATGCCCATATGTACACCATTGCTTGTTTGTATTTGTGGCCAAAATTGTAATATTGGACAATGTGACCACATTCGTGTACCCATTTGTTGCCACCAATATACAATTTTGGTGGTTGATGCCACCACGGGTAGAGTACTGACTGATACTGCTGTCGTTGTTTGTTTGTTTTTTTTTTAGGCAACTGGCCTGCTGTTTCGGATTTGTAGCTGGCCAAAAACCGAAAACAAAGGGGCACAATGAAAAACAAAACAAAAAAAAAATTCTAAACTCATTTTTTCTCATCTAATGCACTCGTGGGAACAATTTTCTTGTACTAGAATTTATTCAGTATGAGTTTAGTGCACTTTTGGGATACTAGTCGCGCAAATATTTACACAAGCTTGGTGTTTTCGCTGTAATGCCTCCATCCTCTAAGTGTTTTCATTTTCAAACCGAGCCATCTCCTCAATTACAAGGATGCTGGAAGCAAACAAAGTAAGGAGGAGGAATACAAACCATGTCCACGTTTTAAATACATTTTCGTATTGGAATTAAAACAAGAGGACCAAAAATTTTGTCGAGGAAATCTAATGCATTTTTAATAGACTTGTTTTAGGCCAGCCTTGTTTTGTTTGCTTGGTCCTCTTTGTATTTCTGTTTTTTTTTTGTTCTTCAGTTTATTTTAATCACAAATACTTTTGTGCCTGTCGACAAATTTTTTACGGCCTTTGACATAAGTTTTGCCATATTCTTGTTTACACTTATATTGAGTTTAAGTGGAGAACCTCTAAAATCAACCAACTGAACGACCTACTTCTTAATGGTTAAGGTGTGAAGAAGCCATTAATAACAGTATAGTTTTTTTGAGTTCGATTTTATTCCTTGGGAAATGAAGCATTTTTTAAAATATGGTAAACAAAATTTGTGTAGTTTGTTTTAATACCATGTATGACCTTCAGAAGAATTTAATGAATTAAAAAGAAAGAGAAAGATCAACTTAAACCCTAACGTAAACTGCTGAAGAAAAAGGTAGCAAGCGAAGTAGTTGATAAGTGAACGGGCTTCAACAATAAATATGCGCGGCTACAATTTGTGATGGCTTATTATATTTTTTTTTGAATCACAAAATTTGCGATCCCTTCGACTACTTACCTGATCAAATGATAACTAGAGCTTGTAAACTCGACAAATTATCTTGCATAATTCGAAGCTGCAATAAAAGAAAAAATGAACGAAATTTGTTGGAGAAAAAATGCCGCTTTGACTATGACAATGCACTGAATGCAAGACCTGTCGCTAAACCAAGGTCAAATTGCTCTATAGAACTACGAATGCCATCCACGTATTAACCAAAGATAATCATGCGAATTATCAATTTTCCAGCGAAATCGGGTTTTTTTTGGGCAAAAAAAAAAAAATTCAAGCCAATACGGCTGTTTTATACTATTATTGGAATAAATTTTGTCAATTCCGGTTTGTAACTGCATTTCATAATATTGGTCTCCAGACCTCCATAAATATGAGTAATTCTGGTATGGGATATGTTGCAGTTGATTTACGCTTATTGTCCGTCTGTTGAAATCACCGTACATCGCGAACGAAACAAGCTATTCGAACTTTAGATGTAGCCCCATAGTAAATCGGCCATTCGGGCAAGAATTAACTCGGAAGCCTCATGGAGGAATAAATTTCATCCGATTCAGCTGAATTTGATCTTTATTACCATGCGAAATTTTATAGACTCCTGTTATATAAACCGGGCAAGGACTAAAGAGCTTTGTTTAGATTTCCTAATAAACATGTGGCTATCCTGCGAATTGTGTATTTAGGATATGATAAGATCTATGGCAGGCGATTAAAATAAAATGAAGACGCATTACATAAGCCTGCGGTAGCTGATAACGCACCATGTGCTGCACATGCGTGGCCAATAAAATCCTATTAAGGGGTAACAAGTACAATTCATCTTCTTATCTTTCATCTTTTTTAGATAATTTAGATTGTAGCTGCTAGATTGACAATTTTAGTATATAAGGTTGAATATTTTTCAGAATACAATTAGTGACTTAACAACCACTTCAACACGTGAAGAGAGTATTATTTCTTTACAGGTTTATATCAGCAACTATTACAAAACCCAAGTCCTTCGATTGTGGGCGACAAGTCGTTAGTAGCATTTTTAGGCACAACCCGTGTGGAGGTACACAAAATTCGGTCTGGACGATTTTTATACCCTCCACGATAGAGATGGGGTATATTAACTTTGTCCGTTTGTAAACATATCGAAATATTGCTCTAAGACCCATAAAGTAATAATATATTCTGGGTCGTGGTGAAATTCTGAGTCGATCTGACATGTCGTCCGTCCTCCGTCCGTCTGTTGAAATCACGCTAAGTTTCCGAACGAAACAAGCTATCCGACTTGAAACATGGCACAAGTACTTGTTATTGTGTAGGTCAGACTGGTATTGCAATGGGCATATCGGTCCACTTTTACGTATAGCCCCATATAAACGGATCCCCCCAAATTTGACTTGCAGACCCTCTAAGAGAAACAAATTTTCATCCGATTTCGGCTTGAAATTTGGTACATGGTGTTGGTATATGTTCTCTAACAACCACATGGCAAAAATTGGTCCACATCGGTCCATAATATATAAAGCCCCCATATAAACGCATCCCCCGATTTGGCTTGCCGAGCCTCTAAGAGAAGCAAATTTCATGCCGATCTGGCTGAAATTTAGTAACATGGTGTCGGTGGATATGGTCTCTAACAACTATGCAAATTGGTCACATACGGTCAATAATTATATATAGCCCCCATTCATAAACGAGCCACGATTTGCTTGCGGAGCCTTTAGGGAAGCATTTCATGCCGATCCGGCTGAAAATTTGGGTACATGTAGTTAGTAATATGGTCTCTAAATACCATTCAAAATTTAGGTCCACATCGGTCCATAATTATATATTAGCCCCCATATAAACCGATCAACCAGATTTGACCCTCCGGAGCCTCTTGGAAGACGCAAAATTCATCTGATTCAGTTGATTTTGGTACGCTGGTGTTAATATATGGCTCAATCCACCCATGCCAAAAATTGGTCGAAATCGGTCCATAATTATAAATATAGCCCCATATAAACCGATCCCAGATTTGACCTACCGAACCCCTTGGGAAGAGCAAAGATTCATCCGATCGGTTGAAATTTGGTACGTGATGTTAGTATATGGTTATCCAACAACCACATCAGGATTAGTGTTCATTCAGTTCATAATTATATATAACCCCAGTACTAAACGAATCCCGGCAGATTTGACTCCGGTGCCTTTTGAGAAGCAAAATTGATCGAATCTGGCTTGAAATTTGGTAGTGTGGTTATATAATGATATTTAAGCAACGCATGCAAAATGGTCCATATCAATTCCTAATCATACATACCCCATATAACCGACCCGCAATTTGGTTTTGGACGCCTTTGGTTAGAGTTTAGAAGAGTTTGTACACAATCCTTGTGGAGGGTACATAAGTGCTAGCTCTGGCCGAACTTACGGCCCGTATATACTTGTTTTTTTCTAACATCGAAATTCATTTTGAACCTACGCTCATATTGGGCTAAGACGTAGCTAAAGGATAATTAAGCTTGGTGGACCTTGTAACTCTATTTTATGGTCCATCTTCAATGGTGATTGCCCATATTGTACACATTGGCATTGTTTGTATTTGTTGGCCAAAATTGTAATATTGGACAATGTGACACATTCGTGTACCCATTTTTGCCACCATATACAATTTTTTGGTGGTTGAATGCAACCACGGGATTAGAGTACTGAACTGATACTGCTGTCGTTGTTTGTTGTTTTTTTTTTTTTTTAGGCAACGTGGCCTGCTGTTGCGGATTTGTAGCTATGGCCAAAAACCAGAAAACAAAGGGCACAATGAAAAACAAAACATAAAAAAAAAAATCTAAACTCATTTTTTTCTCATTTAATGCACTCGTGGGAAAATTTTCTTGTACTAGAATTTATTTAGTATAATGAGCTTTAAGCTGCACTTTTTGGCGATACTAGTCGCGCAAATATTTACACAAGCTTGGTGTTTTCGCTGTAATGCCTCCATCCTCTAAAGTGTTTTCATTCATTTTCAAACGAGCCATCTCCCTCAATTACAAGATGCTCGGAAGCAAAGCAAAGTAAGGAGGGGGAATACAAAACCATGTCCACGTTTTTTAATATTTCGTATTGGAATTTATAAACAAGGAGGACCAAAAATTTTGTCGAGGAAATCTAATGCATTTTTAATAGACTTTGTTTTATAGCGCCAGCCTTGTTTTGTTTTGCTTGGTCCTCTTTGTATGTTTTCTTTTTTTTTTTGTTCTTACAGTTTATTTTAATCACAAATATTTTGTGCCTTGTCGACAAATTTTTTACGGCTTTGGACATAAGTTTGCCATATTCTTGTTTACACTTAATATTGAGTTTAAGTGGAGACTCTAAAATCAACACGTGAAAGCGACTACCTTTTATGGTTTAGGTGTGAAGAAGCATTAATAACAGCCTATAGTTTTTTTTGAGTTCGCATTTTATTTGCTTGGGAAATGAAGCATTTTTTAAATATGGTAAAAAAATTTGTGTGTCGTTTGTTTTAAATACATGTATACCTGCAGTCAAGAATTCTAATGAAATTAAAATGGATTAATATTGTATAACTAAACAGATTAATAACCAAGTTGACCACCGAAGTTAATCTCGGATGCGCCAGAAGAAATTAAGTTTGACAGCAGTTTATTAAGTATACATCAGGAATTGCCTCAGAGAAATAAAATTTTGGACAAAATTTCTTTAGAAGGATTAAAATTTTTGGACAAAATTTTCTTCTAGAAATAAAATTTTGACAAATTTTTATAGAAATAAAATTGCAATTGTAAAAACAATACAAATTTTCTATAAAATAAATATTTAACAAAATTTTTATCAAATAAAATTTTGACAAAATTTTTGTCAAAATAAAAATTAACAAAATTTTCAATCAAAATAAAATTTTAAACAAAATTTCTATAGCTATCAAAATTTTGGAAAAAAAAATCTATTGAATAAAATTAGAATAAATTTTTGACAAAATTTTTCTATAGGTATAAAATTTTGGAAAAATTCTTAGAAAATAAAATTTGGACAAAATTTTTCTATAGAAATAAAATAAAATGTTGACAAAAATTTTCTATATGGAATAAAATGTGACAAAATTTTCTATAAGAAATAATGTTTTGACAAAATTTTCCTATAGAAATAAAATTTTGACCCAACTTTCTATAAGAAATAAATATTTTGAACAAAAATTTTCTATCAAGAATATTTTAACAAACTTTTTTAGTAAGAAGCAAATTTGACAACATTTTCAATCAAATAAAATTTTAACAAAATTTTCTATAGCTATCAAAAAATTTTGAAAAAATAAATCTATAAGAAATAAAAATTAGGAATAAATTTTGACGCAAAATTTCTATAGGCTTAAATTGTTGAAAAAAAAATTCTGTATAGAAATAAAATTGGACAAAGATTAGATATATTTCAATTCGTATCGAATATAAATGGTTGCACAAAAGTTTCGGGATAGATAAGTGAAATTAACGGTAAATATTTTACAAAATTTTCCTATAGAAATCAAAATTTTGATCCAACTTTTCTAGTAGAAATAAATATTTTGATGCAAAAATTTTCTATAAGAATAAAATTTTGAAAAACTTTCTATAAGAATATAATTTTGACAACAGTTTCTGTAGGAATTGTATTTCGACAAAATTTTCGTTACAGCGAATAAAATTCTTAGACAAAATGCTTTCTTTAAGGAACTAATTTTATCAAAATTAGGTTCTATAGGAAATTTTGTCAAGAATTTTTTTCCTATATCAATTTAAAAAATTTTACAAAAATACATATTTTCTTTAGGTTATTTTTTGACTAAAGATTTTATAGAATAAAATATCTTACAGATTTTTCAATAAAAAATATAAATTTTAACAAAAGATTTTCTATCAACAATAAAATATTGACAAAAATTTCTGATCAAAGTAAAATATTGACAAAAATTTTCTATAGAGCTAAGAAACTTTCAGCAATTATTTTCTATTAGGAGCTTAAACATCTTAACAAATGTATCTAATGTTTGACGATAATTTTCGGTTTACAAAATTGTTGACAAAATGTTTGAAAAAAATTTTTGCAATTTCTATCAAAAAAAAATTGACAAAAAATTTTCTATCAAAAAAAATATGACAAAACATTCATGAGGCCTAAAAATTGGAACACCCCATATTTTCCTATAGAGCTTAGAAATTTTACAAAATTTTCATATGAGCTAAAAATGTTTGACAACATTTTCTATAGGAATAAAATTTTTTGACAAAATTTTCTAATAGAAATGAAAAATTGTTTACAAAATTTTATATAGGAATTTAAATTTTATTTGTTTGTTTTTGGGGGGGGGGGGCGGATCTCAGCTTTTAAACGCATTATTTTGGCTAAACTATAAGAGTAGCTTAATCAGACAGAGGAAAAGAAAAATTTTTGAACAAAATTTCGCTATAGAATAAAATGTTGACAAAAATTTTTCATAGGTGATAAAATTTAAAAAAACAGCATCTTTTAGGAATAAATATTTTCGGCCAAATTTTCCATAGGAATAAAATTTTGACAAAATTCTTATATAGAATAAGATTTTAACAAATTTTCATATAGAATAAAACTATTGACAATATTTTCAATAGAAATAAATTTCTGACGACATTTTCTTTTTAAGGAATAAAATTTTTGACAAAAATCTTCTACAGAAATAACGATTTGACAAAAATTTTCGATAAAAAAAACATGGTTGTCCAAAATTTTCATATAGAAATAAATAATTTGAAAAATTTTCTATAGAAATACAATTTTGGAGAAAATTCTCTATAGGAATAAAATTTTTGACAAAATTTGTCTATAGGAATAAAATTTTGACAAATTTTCTATAAGAATAAATATTATTGACAAAATGCTCAATATTAGAATAAGATTTGGACAAGCATATTTTCTATAGCAAATAAAATTCTTGCACGAAATTTTCGCATATAAATGAAAAAATTTGAGAAATTCTCTAATGAGGGAATAAAATTTTGGCAAATATTTCTATAGGAATAAAATTTTTGACGAAAGTTTTCTATAGAAATAAAATGTTTACAACAAATTTTTATATAGGAAATAAAATTTATGTTTGTTGTTTTGATCTTAGACTTTATAAACCATTGTTTTGTGACTAAACTACAAGAGTAGCCTAAATGCAAACAGAGCGAAAGAAAAATTCTGACAAAATTATTTTATAGGAATAAAATTTTAACAAAATTTTCTATAGGAATAAAATTTTGACAAAATTCTCTATAGGAATAAGATTTTGACAAAATTTTCTATAGAAATAAAATTTTGACGACATTTTGACAAAAATCTTCTACAGAAATAAGATTTTGACAAAATTTTCTATAGAAGATACAATTTTGAACGAAATTTTCTTATAGAAATAAATTTTTGACAAAAAATTGTCTATTAGAAATATTAATTTTGACGAAATTTTCTTATAATGAAATACAATTTGAGAAAAATTCTCCTATCATACGGAATTAAAAATTTTTGACAAAAATTTGCTAATAGCGAATAAAATTTTGACGAAATTTCTCTATAGGAATACATATTTTGGGACAAAATTTTCTATAGAAATAAATAAAGTATGACAAAGATTGTCTATAGAAAATTAAAATTTTGCACGAATTTTCTATGGGTAACAAAAATTGTTGACAAAAAATCTTCTAGCAGAAATAAGATTTTGACAAATAATGTGTCTATAAAAAATAAAAATTTCTGACAAAATTCTCTATAAGAAATAAAGTTTGCGACAAAATTATTTCTATAGAAATAATCATTTGACAAACTGTTCTATAGAAATAAAAATTTTGACGAAATTTTTCTAATAGGAAATAAAATTTGACAAAATCTTTCTACGAGAAAAAAGATTTTGAAAAGATTTTCGTATATGAAATAAAATTTTTGAGAAAATTCTCTATAGGAGTATAAAATTTTTGGCAAAATTCATCTATAGGAATAAAAATTTTGATTAACATTACTTACAGAAATATTTCTTTTATACTGACGAAAGTTTCTAAGAAAGTAAAATTTTGAGAAATTCTCTATAGGAATAAATATTTTGTCAAAATTTTATTATTTCATATATAAATTTTTAACAAAATTTTTTCTGAGGTATACAATTTTTGAAAAAAAAAACTTTTAGGAATTAAAAACTTTGACAAAAATTTATCTATTGTGCGAATAAAATTAGTATGACAAAATTCTCTTAGGAATAATATTTTGACAAAATATTTCTATAACCATAGAAATGAAATATTTTGACAAAATTTTTCTATAGAAATAAAATTTTGACAAATTCTCATATAGAATAATATATTTGACACAAATTTTTCTATTAGAAATTAATATTGAGCAAAATTTTCATGATAGAAAGAAATAAAATTTTGTACGGAAATTTTCTATAGCCGATATAAAAATTTTGA
>PGFW01038059.1:2022-13938 GCA_003123925.1 Haematobia irritans | reverse complement strand
ACAGGGTTGCCAATTTTGGTCCGATCGGACCAAAATTGGTCCAAAAAATTATTAATTTTTAAATTTGGTCCGATGGTCGGACCAAATGGAATTTGGTTGATTTTGGTCCATTTTCATCAAATCGATATATTTTTTCAAAATTTTATAATTGAAATAAAATTTTGCAAAATTTTCTGTGAGAAATAAAATTTTCTAACAAATGTCTATCGAAATAAATTTTAACAACATTGTTCTAAGAAATAATTTGCGATAACGTTTCTATTAGAAAAATAAAAGTTTGATAAAATTTTCTATGATATAAAATGTGGGCAAAATTTTCTGTAGATAAAATTTGTCTAATGAACTAAATAATTTTTCTAACAGAAAAAAAAATAAATTTTCTATAAAAAAATAAAATTTTCTATAGAAGATCAAAATTTTAATAAAACTGTTTTTTTATGGTAATAAATTTTCACAAAAATTTCTATACAGAAATAAGAACTTATATGTTTCTGAGATGAACTAACATATTTTTTACAGAATAAAATATTTCTATAAAAAAATAAAATTTTCTATAGAAATCAAATTAATAAAACTTTTTTTATGTATAAAATTTCACAAAATTTCTATAGAAAAAAACTTTCATAAATTTTCTATAGAAATAAAAGTTTGACAAAATTTTTTATAGATATAAATTTTGCAAAATTTTTCTATAGAAATTTGGACAATAGTTTTGTAATGAACTAAAATTTTTAACAAACGTTTTCTACAGAAAATAAATTTGTTTTATAAAAAAATAAAATTTTTTATAGAAATAAAATTTTCACAAAATTTTCTATAGAAATATAAAATTTTCACAAAATTCTTTTTACAGAAATAAATTTTCACAAAATTTTTTCAAATAAAATTTTCCAAATTTTATCAGAAAAAAAATTTTCACAAAATTTCTATCAGAAATATAACATTGAACAAAATTATCTAAAGAAATAAAAAATTTTGAACAAATTTTTAAGAAATAAATTTTGACAAAATTTTTATAGAAATAAAATGTTAAACAAAATTTTTTTAGAAATAAAAGTTTCCCTATCGATGTATAAATTTTCCAAAATTTTAACATCTTTTAAGATGAATTAATTGAATATTGGAAAAAATGTCCCTGAGTACGAATTTTTAGTCCAAATTTGGAAAAATGTGAGCTCTAAAAAAAAATTCATTGCCGGCAACCCAACACGATAAGTAATGCGACATTTCACCATAAATTGTACACGCTCACAAAAAACGCTTCTTAACATAATACTCCAACAAACACATAATTTGCTCAAGCATATACTTTTGGGTATTGCCCAAACATTTAATACTGTTTGATCTCTTTCAATATACTATATGTTTGAAGAGATTTGTAAACAATATATGTTTGGTAGTCTAAGTTCCAAAACATTTGTTAATTTTTTGCATCCAATCATTCATATAAATGATGTGTCTTCCAAAAAACAATATGCTTATATGTGAAGCAATAGTAATTGTTTTGGAAGCAACATTTGCGAACCAAAAATATTATAATGCTTAAAAAATATCTCCAAACAATATTGTGCTCAAACATCTTTATTTAATTTATTTATAAGTTTACAATCATAATGAATTATGAAAATAAACAGTAATATAGTTGCATAACAAACATAGGTTTTCGACCTGACATGCTCACTAACATTTTGGTTTACTGACCCAATGTATATATTCCCCACATCTTCCTCACATCCACGCAGATTTTTAGTTCTTAGCACTTTTTCTGTCTAAATAACAAAACATGTAAGAAGATATTATTCAATTGTATCGATTTTTTTATTTTTATATTTTACCTTTTGCCGGACGGGATTCGAACATGACGGACCCACACCAGTTGTACAGGAATCAAAAAGAAGTAGCATGATCAATGGCCCAAGGGAAAATAAAATGTTAATTTCTGGTAATAAACAAGCAACAAACAACAAACTTAATTCAACTATCGCTCGACACTGTTAAATAGCGTCTCCAAGCTACTAAACACGTATATGTTATACGGCTATTTCTAAATTAGTATATGTTTGCCATCCAAGCATATTATATTTAACAATACATTTTTATGTCCCACAACATTAATATGTTCTAACATATTAAACATATATGTCCCAAACGATGTTATGCTAGTTGATGAACATTATATGCTTGCACGTCAAAAAATTCGTGTTTAAAATTTGTGTTACACAACATATAATGTTTCATAGCCAACATATGCAAAAAAAGTCTTTTTCATCCGCGTACGGACAAATAACGACGCAATTCAACAGGGAACTTCCTAATTTAAGTTATTCGACTCTGCTTTAAGCACTCTCTGGCATCTCCTGGTGAGAATAGTAACATAAATATACAAAAAAGGAAACGACTCTACCTAATGTCAATAACTCATAGAAGCCCACTTGCATTCCCTGATACTTCTCATTAATATACAAAGTTTTCGCTTGACATTGTCCCCTCGTTTATGGATTATCCATTCCACGATTCCAACCGGGCCAACCAGGCATGGTACCACAATTATCCTAATTCGTGATACTGCGAAGATATCATTTGTTTCTTTAGATTTCTCCCAAAAAAGAAAGGCAAAGTAAGTGAGCGAACAGAATGGGGTATTCTAAACTTGTTAGCTGTGCGTGTCTGTGTACGCCTACCACCCCACCAACGATGCTGGTGAAGGGAACTGGGGCGGGGGGTCGATTACCACTAAGCAAATTTAAATAGCAAAATAAATTCCCGAGGTTTCATCACTCCGCAACTAGCGCAACCCCTTAAAACGCGCCAACCACAATTCCAGTCCAGCCAGCCAAGACTTACGACCAACTATCAGTCTTCATGATTCTATCCTGCGTCCTGTTTGTGGAAAAGTCCAACTCCCGCAGCGTTAATCCATTTTTATTTCAACAGCTCTGAACGGGAATTGACATCTCCTGTCTTCGAATGCAATTTTAGGATGGAGTGAGTGAGGAGGCGCGTATGGGTAGTGGTTACATGGACATGGGTTCTTTTCAACGCATCATATGTGTGTATGTCTATGTATGCAAACCATGGCGATGATGAAACAAAATAGAATCTCATCTCACACACTTTTTTCTGTGGGCCTTTGATTTTTTTCTTTGATTTGTGTTGGTTTTCAAAAATTTCGGCCTTCCTCAGGCTCTAAAATTCCTAAATTAACCCACCCGCACCGCACTTCATCATCACTGTCGTTCGCTTAGTGAATCCCGATTGGGGGTGAAGAGAGCTAAAACTATGCCACTCACATTACATGGTAGACTGAAACACGCACACACACGCTCGAACAACCACCCGAGTCCGCAAATACATATTCCGCAACGCAAACAAGACAAATTCGAACCCATTCAGAACTGCTTCGAACACCCCGTCCAACCCAACAACTTCCAGCAATGTCAACACGCGGCGTAACAACATTCAACGTTGTTAATTTTTAAAATAGCCTCGAATCATAAGACGTACACTCGCCACCGGGCGAACACACTTCCACACACACCACCACACAAAAAGACTCGAAAACAAAACCCACATGGCGAAACATTCACACCAACAACCATCAGGACAAACCGAATAGACATACCCCAACAAAGCGGGGTATCTTGGACAATAACCAATAATTTGGAACCAGAGGAGAGAAGTTAATTGGACGCACTAGTCTAGGAACTAGTCACGACTTCTAGGTGTTTGACCCTCAATTCATGAAATGCATATTGGAGCTGATTGACCGATTTGACACAGTAACACAGAATGACCCGAATGAAACAATTATTTTTCCATTTTCGACATTCAAAAAATTGTTAAATGTCTTCATAATAAATGTATAAAACATTGTAAATGTCACAAATCTTTACAAAGATCCTTAAGATGTGATTTAGAATTATTTTTTTAATACGTATTTAAAACTTTAGAACATTTTTTATCATTTAATTTGGAGTTTTTTTTTTCAAAAGTAAATTGTAATTTAGAATTTTTTGATTAAACATTGACATTAAAAAATGTCGTTTCAACACGCTTACAAGAGAATATAGTGAGACGCTCTAGTCCAATAGATGAGTTTATTTATTGCAACTAACATATGGTTGCCTTCGATTTCTAAATCCATCCGCTAACAGTTGACAGATTTTTTCCCACTGAGGTTCATTTTGTTTGTAGATTGTTTCTAATAAGTTCTGTTTTTTCGGTGTGATTTTTCTAAAATTTTTAAAGTTTTTAATCCAATTATAGACCTATTTCTAAATTATGTAATGTAAGTAAAAATTTTGAGCATATCGTGTTTGAGAAGCTATACTTTCCAGTAAATTCCATTATTTCCCCCTTTCAGCCTGGATTTGTTCGTGGAAGATCAACGGCAACAAACTTAGCTTTATTATCCATACAATATACACTGATTTAACCAAAGCTTTTGATAAAGTGTCGATCAAATTACTTATTCAATAATTATCTGCTTTAGGTTTTCATTCTTTATTTCTACAATGGATTAAATCTTATTTGCTCGATAGAAATTATTTTGTGAATATTGACGACTGTTGTTCTTATGTGTATGTTGCTACATCTGGGATTTCTCAAGGTAGTATACTGGGTCCTTTGTCATTTGTTTTATTCATTAATGATGTTCCTTCTTGTCTGAAATGGTCCAAAATGTTGTTATATGCAGATGACCTGAAGTTATATATGCGCAATAGTCTTGCAGATTGGTGTTCTTCCAGGAAATTCCTGACGATTAATGTCGGGAAATGTAGCAAGATCTCATTCTACAAATGTAAAAATCCAGTTTTCTATGATTATAAACTCAATGGATACTGTATTGTACGAGTTGAGGAGGTTAAAGATTTAGGTGTTATATTTGATTTCAGATTTACGTTCGTTAGTCATATAAATACTATTGCACCAAAGGCGTACTTCTTACTCGCTTTTATTAAGAGGAATTGTAAACATTTCAAGGATCCATATTGTCTGAAATTGGTATATACATCATTGGTACGATCTCATCTTGAATACTGCTCATATATTTTGGAATCCTTTCTATGGTGTTTATTCGGGGCCATATTGTTTGGCTATAAACATTATAATGTTGTGAACACAAATTTTAAACACAAATTTTTTGACGTGCAAGCATATAATGTTCATAACTAGCATAACATCTTTGGGACATATATGTTTAATATGTTAGAACATATTAATGTTTGGGACATAAAATGTTTGTAAATATAATACTGCTTGAGATGCAAACATATACTAATTTAGAAATAGCCTATAACATATACGTGTTTAGTAGCTTGGAGCGCTATTTAACATGGTCGGAGCGATATTGAATTAAGTTGGTGGGTTGTTGCTTGTTATTACAAAATTAACATTTATTTTCCTTGGGCAAATTGATCAGGCTACTTCTTTGATCCTTACAAACTGTGTGGTCCGCTGTTCGAATCCCCGTCCGGCAAAAGGTAAAATTTAAAAATAAAAAAATCATACAATTGAATAATTTCTTCTACAATGTTTGTATTAGCAGAAAAAGGTGCTAAGAACTAAAAATCTCGTGGAAGTGAGAAAGATGTGGGGAAATATACAATTGGGCAGAAACAAAATTTTGAGCATTCAGGTCGAAACACTATGTTGTTAGCACCTATATTACCCTGTTTTATTTTCATAATTCATTATGATTGTAAATATATTAAATAAATAAATAAAATTTTGAGCACAATATTGTTTGGGAGATTTTTTAAGCATAATAATATTTTGGTGCAAAATGCTTCCAAACATATTATATGTTCACATATTAACATATTGTTTTTTGGAAGACAACATTATTGAATTTGGATGCAAAATAAAAATGTTTGGAACTTGACTACCCAAACATATATTGTTTAGCCAATATCTTTCAACATATTATATATTGAAGAGATCAAAACATATAAATGTTTGGGCAATACCCAAAAATGTATATGCTTGAAGCAAAATATGTTTGGGAGTATATGTTACAGAAGCGATTTTTTGTGAGCGTGTAGACATTTATGCGTGAAATGTCGCATTCGTGAACAGCGTTGCCGCAATGAATTTTTATTTTAGGCCAACATTTTTCCAAATTTGGACCAAAATTCGTACCAGCGGACATTTTTTCCAATTTCAATTAATATCATTTAAAAGTTAAAATTTTGGAAAAATTATACATCGATAGGAAACTTTTATTTCTAAAAAAATTTTGTTAACATTTTATTTCTATAGAAAATTTTGTCAAAATTTATTTCTATAAAAAGTTTTGTCAAAATTTTATTTCTGTAGATAATCTTTTCACAAATTTTACTTTCTGTAGAAATTTTCTGTCGCACAATTTTTTCTAAGAAAATTTTTGTGAAAATTTTATTTCTTAAAAAATTTTGTGAAAATTTTATTTCTCGTAAATTTGTGAAAATTTTATTTCTATAGAAAATTTTGTGAAAATTTTATTTCTATAAAAAATTTTATTTTTTTATAAAAAATTTTATTTCTGTAGAAAACTTTGTTAAAAATTTTAGTTCATTACAAAATATTGTCCAAATTTCTATAGAAAATTTTGTCAAAATTTTATATCTATAAAAAATTTTGTCAAACTTTTATTTCTATAGAAAATTTATGAAAGTTTTTTTTCTATAAAATTTTGTGAAATTTTATTACATAAAAAGTTTTATTAAAATTTGATTTCTATAGAAAATTTTATTTTTTTATAGAAAATTTTATTTCTGTAGAAAAATTTGTTAGTTCATTAGAAAATATGAAAGTTTATTTCTATAGAAAATTTTGTGAAAATTTTATTACCATAAAAAAAGTTTTATTAAAATTTGATTTCTATAGAAAATTTTATTTTTTTATAGAAAATTTTATTTCTGTAGAAAAATTTGTTAGTTCATTAGAAAATTATTTTCTACAGAAAATTTTGCCCACATTTTATATCTATAGAAAATTTTATCAAACTTTTATTTCTATAGAAAGTTATCGCAAAATTTTATTTCTTTAGAAAATTTTGTTAAAATTCTATTTCGATAGACATTTGTGGTAAATTTTATTTTCTACAGAAAATTTTGGCAACAATTTATCTTCAATATAAAACATTTTGAACAAAATATCGATTTGAGAAAGGACCAAAATCAACCAATTCCATTTGGTCCGACCATCGACCAATTTAAAAATTAATATTTTTTGGACCAATTTGGTCCGATCGGACCAAAATGGCAACCCTGTGCGTGAAATACCTATATAAACACGTACACACATAAAATGCATAGACTCCTCTTCTCAACAGAATTGGAACTAACATTGCGATTGGATATAGTAGTTTGTCCAGTAAGGAGAATGTGAATTCTCGCTTTGTAAAATTTCTATGATTGAGAAATATGTGAAGATTTTTTTTTCATTTTCAGTTGTCGCAATTAATTTATTTATTTATTTATTTATTCATTGTCTTTGGATTACAAGAATTCCTTACAGACAAAAAACTTAAAAATTATACATATATCAAAATCAAAAATATATGAATTCTAGAATTTCTAAATACTTTGATAAACTTAAACTAAAATCAAGTTCATAACAATTGGAGATATTATTAAATTCATTTAAGGCACGAGAAATAGGCTCATTTGCTGAATAATTACTTTTGTGTATACAAGTATAAAATAAAGCTCTACTACGCAAAGATCTTGCGGGTACATTAAATGAAATTAACTCAAGAAGTTGAGCACAATCAATAAAACCAGAGATTATTTTAAACAAGAAAACTTGCGATAAATATGTTCTTCGATTTTCAAGAGTCATTAAGTGAATTAATCGACATTTATCAAGATAGGAAGGAAAAGGATCGGAACACGTTATAAAGCGTAATGCGAACTTAATAAATCTTTTTTGAATTCTTTCAATGCGCCCCGAATAAACACCATAGAAAGGACTCCAAAATACATGAGCAGTATTCAAGATGAGATCGTACCAATGATGTATATACTAATTTCAAAATATGGATCCCTGAATGTTTACAATTCTCTTAATAAAAGCGAGTAAGGAGTACGCTTTTGGTGTATAATAGTATTTATATGACTAACAAACGTAAATTTGAAATCAAATATAACACCCAAATCTTTAACCTCCTCAACTCTCTCAATACTATATCCATTGAGTTTATAGTCATAGAAAACTGGATTTTTACATTTATAGAATGAGATCTTGCGACATTTCCCGACATTAATCGTCAGGAAATTGGAAGAACACCAATCTGCAAGACTACTTCGCGCATATATAACTTCAGGTCATCTGCATATAACAAATTTTGACCATTTCAGACAAGAAGGAACATCGTTAATGAATAAAACAAATAATAAAGGTCCCAGTATACTACCTTGAGGAATCCCAGATGTAGCAACATACACATAAGAACAACAGTCATCAATATTCACAAAATAATTTCTATCGAGCAAATAAGATTTAATCCATTGTAGAAATAAAGAATGAAAACCTAAAGCAGCTAATTTTTGGATAAGTATTTATAGACACTTTATCAAAAGCTTTGGTAAATCAGCTGCTATCATGATAATGGATAATAAAGCTAAGTTTGTTGGTTGATCTTCCACGGACAAATCCATGCTGAAAGGGGGAAATAATGGACTTTACTGCAAAGTATAGCTTCTCAAACACAATGTGCTCAAAAATTTTACTAACATTACATAATTTAGAAATAGGTCTATAATTGGATATATTATCCTTAGCACCCGATTTAAAAATCGGAGTAATCGACGCCAACTTCCAGCTGTCATGAAAAATACCTTCTTCTAAAGACATTCTAAACAACATCAGCAATGGTTCAACCAAAGAACTGGCACAATTTTTAAGAAAAAATCCGCAAAAACCGTCAGAATCAACACGATATGACGGTTTCAGTTTAGAAATCCCAAACTGTATATCATTTCTGCTTATATCAAGCGAAGAAAAGCCAACAGCAGCATTATCATTTACCTGCACCCAGAAAAAAGTGTCTTCGAATCATCAATTTAGTTTAGCCATTTTATTTCCATTCAGTTAAATTTTTGTGTGAAATAATAAAATTTACTTGTTTCAGTAAAAAAAATCCTAAACTGAAAGCAGTTAGGAATAGTTCATTAACTAGACTAAGGTATGGAATTTTACTAATACTGTTTTCTTTGCTGGGTATAATAATTTACTACTGAAAAAGAAAATTTTATTCACTGATAACAAAGCATTCGTAAAAATAAACAAAAACACGAACTAAAACCAAGTTTCCTCAAATTTAGTAAAATTTCTTATAAAATGATAATTCTGACTTCCTTTATTATAGAAAGCTTATCATACATACGAATAACACTTGGCATAGAAAAATATTTTAGTTCATTCCTACTAAGAAGTATTCAATCCTTTCAAAACTTAAGGAAACACACTTGTTAGAATATAGGAATTTCCTACATTTCTTTCATCTACCTGTAATCGATACCTGTCATCGATGTAATCGACATGTTTGTGCGTGGGTTGTTTTTATACCCTGCACCATAGGATGGGGGTATATTAACTTTGTCATTCCGTTTGTAACACATCGAAATATTGCTCTAAGACCCCATAAAGTATATATATTCTGGGTCGTGGTGAAATTCTGAGTCGATCTGAGCATGGTCCGTCCGTCCGTCCCGTCCTGGTTGAAATCACGCTAACTCCGAACCGAAACAAGCTATGACTTGAAACTTGGCACAAGTAGTTGTTATTGATGTAGGTCGGATGGTAATTGCAAATGGCCATATCGGCTCCACTTTAACGTATAGCCCCATATAAAGGGACCCCAAATTTTGGCCTGTGATTGCCTAAGAACATAGCAAATTTCAATACACGATCGGGCTGAAATTTGTACATAGGTGTTATATATATGGTGTCTCTAACAACCATCTGGCAAAATTGGTCATATCGGTCCACTTTTTACCTATATATTCCCCATAAACGCTCCCAATTGCGCTTGCATCCTTAAACAAAATTTTTCATCTGACGATGCTTAAAGAAAATTTTTGCGGCGAACGCTTGAATTATGTGTAAGTTGTGTATATTATATGAGTCTCTAACGACCATATTGCAAAAATTTGGTAGCCATATAGGTCACCATTTTACGTATAGCTCAAAATATAAAACGGAACCCAAATTCTGGGCTTGCGAATTGGCTGCAAGAGAGGCAAATCCTTCCATCACTGAGCTCCGTCTGAAATTTGGTACATGATGTAGTATATGGTCTCTAAAACCATGGGCCAAAAATTGGTCACATTTTCGGTCCATAATTATATAAGCTCCCATATAAACCCGATCCCCGCGATTGGCATGAGGACGCCTCTAAGAGAGCAATTTCATCCGATGGTGGCTGAATTTGACATGGTGTTGGTATATAATGTTTCTCTAATGACATGCAACAAATTGCGTCGACTCGACCAATAATTATACTATAGCCCCCAGTATATGCCGATCGCCCCAGATTTGACCTCCGGAGCCTCTTGGAGGAGTAAAAATTCATCGCCGATCCGGTTGAATTTTGGAAGCATAGCTATTAGAATTTGGTCTCTAAACGAACTACGCCAACGAATTGGTCCATATCGGTCCAATAATCTATGATATAGCCCCCGATATAAACCGTTTCCCGATTCCTGATCTCCGCGAGCCTCTTGCAGGAGTAAACATTCATCCGATCCAGGTTGAAATTTGCAACGTGGTGTTAGTATAAGGCGCGCTAATAACCATGCAAAAATTGGTCCATATCGGTCTATAGTTCACTATTAGCGGCGGGTGCCCCAATCACACAAAAATTGGTTCCATATCGGTTCACTAATCACTGTTGCCCTCGAGCCCAAAAAATAATCTACACAAAATTTTACTTTTTATAGAAAACATTCGTCAAAACTGTCCTATTTAATTATAGAAAATTTTGGTCAAAATTTTATTTTTTATAGAAATATTTTGTCAGGAAATTTTTTTTCTATAGAAATTTTGGACAAAATGTTTATTCTACACTGTTAGAAAAATATGTTTTTCATAGTTCGATAATAAAACAAAATGTGGTTTCGGGCACAATTTTTTAAACACAATGATATTTTAAGTGGGCAACATGTAATGTTCCTAAACTAACACTCAAATGTTTTGGGCACACATATGTCTAATATGTTCAAAATATATGTATGTTTGGGGTAAATGGAAACTGTTTCCATAAAAATAATAATGTGGTGAATGTAACATATGATAAATTTACAAATTTCGAGAAACATATCATATGTTTACAATTTCTGTGAAATGGTTTTGCTATGTTTGTTTAGGAAAACCTGCTTTATGATAAGGCCAAAAATTTTATATGCCCTTACCAGTCTAAAATACTTATTTAATTTGAATATTAGAATGAGTATTCGGAGTAAAAGAGAATAGACGATTCGGAACCAAGAGCATAGGAGATTTGAAAACAAATAAAACAGCATGTGTTTTCGCACTTGAGAGAGAATTTTATGTTATGTGGGACTGTAATTTTTATAACCCCACATTTCGACAAGTTCCATTATACAAAATTTAATATAGATATCAAATGTCTAAAATTTCAAAAAAAAAATTGGTTCGGTCGAGCAGGAATTGAACGCCACGACCCTTCTGCAATGCGCTAAGGCCAGGCATGCTAACCACTTAGCTCCACGTGGCCAACAAATGCTGTTTCTTTTAAACTAATGTCTATGTTTCATGGGCTCGGTGGGGCGCTGCAAAAGTATGTATAGATAAATGTAACTTGTAAACCGATAATTGTCTACTGGTAGACCTAATAAATACTACATAGCCCAGTGGATAGTGTTGTTGCTACAAACTGTATGGGCCTCCGGTTCGTTCTCGCGCCAGGCG
>PGFW01038055.1:28709-40171 GCA_003123925.1 Haematobia irritans | reverse complement strand
GTTCATGAGAGATTAATTTTATTGCGCTAATTTGACAACAGGGTTCTCTTCAATGAGATGTTCAAATTAAGCATGAGTTTAAGACAGATACTATATCCATTTTTTCGTTCTTGCAATTTGCGATTCCGAAAATTTGAACATGGGCAATTATATGTATTCCTAACCCCCACTTTCATGAAGCTTCGTTAGAGAAAGGATATCTAACCAACTTGCAAAGCATACAACCGATATACACACATATCCTGCCCACACAGAAAAAATTGTTTTTATGATTCAATTACAAAATTAAATGATCTAATTAATGTTTTAATTGAAATGTCTTCACCACAAAAATAATAATATCAATCACAGTTTTAATTGGATTTAAAATATACTTGATTAAAAAATTAATTGATCGCATTATCAAATTTCAATTAATTTTTTAATTGATTCAATTAAACATTTAATTGATGTTGATTGCAAAACTATTTTCTATTACTTCGTTAACTGATTTGATTTAATTTGATTAAAAAATTAATTGCTTGAAAAAAATTTAATGAAAAATAAAAAAATCTTCCGAGTTTGATTAAAAAGTTAATTGTATCAATTATTTTTTTAATTAAAAAATTAAAAATGTTCAATCATTGACTTAATTAGCGTAACATTTCTATCTTGATTAAAAAGTTATTTGTATCAATTAATTTATTAATTAAAAAAATTCAACTTCAATCAACTTTTTAATTGGAAATATGTTGATGTTATTTTTTGCTGTGCATATATTCACATGCTGGATACACTAAAAACAGAGTGTCCAGTTCCAAAGATTTTATCTTTACATTATTGATTTTGGTATTGATTCCGAGCCAAAGAAGAGGAGAATGGAAGTAAGGATACCTTTAAAAAATGATTCTAAAGGGTGGTTAAATTGTAAGGGCCTAAACCCCAAGTTTTTTTCCGATTTTTTTTTTTTGACATTTCTCTATTTCAGACTAACTCAATTTGAACCATGGAGAGGTACACAATCCAACAACGTGTTAAATGGTTCCAAGAAATGGCAACAGTGGAAGATCAATTTTCGAAGAAAATCATCTTCAGTGATGAGGCACATTTTCACATCAGTGGATCGTCAATAAACAGAATTGCCGCATTTTTGGCGAATGAGAATCCAAGAGTGATTGTCGAAAAAACCAATGCACCCACAAAGATGACTGTTTGGTGCGGTTGTGGCTGGCGGCATCAATTCGCCGTATTTTTTCAAAATGAGGCCGCCAGGCAGTTACTGTGAATGGTGTTCGCTATCGTAAGATTATAACGAACTTTTTATGGCCCGAATTGGAAGATATGGATGTGGACGATATGTGGTTTCAGCAGGACGGTGCCACTTGTCACACAGCTAAGGAAACAATGGCTCTTTTGATCATGTGATTTGACACCGTTGGACTTTTTTCTTTGGGGTTATTTGAAAGAAAAGGTGTACGTCGATAAGCCAGCAACAATTCAAGAGCTAAAGGATGAGATAATTCGACACATTAACGGCATAGAACCTCCATTATGCCTCAGCGTCATCGAAAATTTGGACCATCGGATGAAGGTGTGCCACCGAGGTCGCGGCGCCCATTTGGCCGATATTTTGTTCCATACATAATTGAGTAATACCAATATATCATAATAAATAAAATTACAATAATTTCCTAAATAGTTTGTGTTTTATTCAAAATCAACATCGGCCCTTGAAATTTTAACCACCCTTTATTTTAAATTTTCTCCTTTTCTCATGTACTATCCTTTAAACGAAAGCTTAAATTTCCAAATTCAGATTCGACTTCAAGTAGAAATTATGCTATGTTAAAATAAAGTTTTGGAAAATGTCTCCCATGTTTTCTTTGCTTTATAGTCAAGATGCAAAAAAAAAAAATACAACAAATTTCAAGACAATTTCATTATCTTTGAAGAATTTTCCAAAAATTTTAAAGCCATGATACCCAGTCGAATCACTTAATTATAAGGACAAAACGACTTCGTTGACAAGTTTATTGACTTTTGACAAGGAAAAAAACTTTATAAAGGGTGATTCTTTTGAGGTTAGGATTTTCATGCATTAGTATTTGACAGATCACGTGGGATTTCAGACATGGTGTCAAAGAGGAAAAGATGCTCAGTATGCTTTGACATTTCATCATGAATAGACTTACGATCTGCCACAACGTCGAATTTTCAGTGAAATGGGCCCTAGAAAAGTTGGCGAAAAATCCGCTTTTTTATCGACAAATTTTGTTCAGCGATGAGCTCATTTCTGGTTGAATGGCTACGTAAATAGCAAAATTGCCGCATTTGGAGTGAAGAGACAACCAGAAGCGTTCAAGAACTGCCCATGCATCCCGAAATAATGCACTGTTTGGTGTGGTTTCTGTACGCTGGTGGAATTCATTGGACCGTATTTTTCAAGAATGCTGTTGGACGAACGTAACGGTGAATGGCGATCGCTATCGTTCGATGCTAACAAACTTTTTGTTGCCAAAAAATGGAAGAACTGAACTTGTTTGACATGTGTTTCAACAAGATGGCCTACATGCCACACAGCTCGCGATTCTATGGCCTATTTGAGGGAAAACTTCGGAGAACAATTCATCTCAAGAAATGGACCGGTAAGTTGCCACCAAGATCATGCGATTTGACGCCTTTAGACTATTTTTTGGGGGCTACGTCAAGTCTAAAGCTACAGAAATAATCAGCAATATTCCAGTTTGAGAAGACAACATTTCCGAAGAAATTCGGGCTATTCCGGCCGAAATATGCTCGAAAAAGTTGCGCCAAAATTGGACTTTCGAGATGGACCACTAAGAAGCAGCCGCGGGTCCAACATTTTAAATGAAATTATCTTCAAAAGTAAATGTCATGGACAATCTAACGTTTTCAAATAAAGAACACGATGAGATTTTGCAAATTTTATGCGTTTTTTAAAAAAAAAAAGTTATCAAGCTCTTAACAAATCACCCTTTATAAGAGAAATGCGTCTTCTATGCTAAGTAAAATTCGCATTGGTATTTTAAGGTCATGTAATCTTTGGCATTTTTTTAATTACAGTTAAAGCCTAACGGAAATTATAAGGAAAATGGGCAAAGAAAATTTTACAATATATCACTATTACACTAATAACTAAAATATAGTTTGAATTCTTCCTATGAAGATCACATCCCAGCAAAAAAAGCGTCGCCAAAAAAGTAATAAAAATGTTCTTTTTGGATCCGGAAGTGGTGCAAAATTGACGCAGAAGCGATGAATTTAATATGGGCTTGTTATAGGACAGAAGTCCTACATTTCAACAGCCGGTGCACTGAATTTGCATCGCTTCGTAGGTGTGAGTCCGATTCAATTTTTGGAAATGATCTTCTCTACTTTGTATAACCAATAGTTTCTCGCGCAGAGCCTGTAACTCTTCTTGCAATTGATCACAATTGGCCCGGTCGGTCTTTTGCAATTCCTCCAATTCACTAACCTTCAGTTTGGATTGTTCGTTCTCTTTTTCGATTTCTTTGAAATCGAGACGTAGCTGCTCATATTCCAAGGTAAGTTTATCGAATTCGTGGGTAACCTTTTCGTTCTCACTCAATAGACGTTGCAAATCTTCACATTTAACACAAACTTTACCGTTTTCATCAATACTCGATTCGGTAAGAGATAATTGTAGGAGACCTTCTTTGGAGTTGGCAAATTTCTCGTTTGTTATAGCTTTAAGGGATTTCTCCAGTTTAATAATTTCTTGTTCCTTGTCTTTGAGAGCTTCGAAGTACTCGTTTTCACGAAGTTCTAAAAGTCTTGTGTGATATTTTTGTCCGATGCAATATATTCACAAATCTACTATATGAGGTTGGACAGATCAAACGATTTTCCATTTCCAACTTTTCATTGGTTTTCTTCAATTCAGCCAACTCCAATTCATATTTGGCTATTTTCTCATTGGCAATTTTATTTGCTGCTGTCAATTTACTAACTTGTATTTGTAGAGCATCACATCTGTAAGAAAAGAATAAAAGAGAAAAATTACAATTATTGCACATTCAATATTGAAAATACGTCGTAATATTCTGAATATTTTTCGTATTGTAACTCTGAGATCGGCACATATCAGCCGAATTATAGTTTAAATTATGATCGTATAGATGTAGCAAAATACCAGGTCTTAAGTACTAGTACGTTGCTTTTGTTGTAATAAGTAGTCATTATAATCTAAAGTTCATCAGGACATGATAGGTGTTGGATGAAACAATGGCCATGCTAAATGCTACCACATTTAGAAATTTAAGAAAAATAACATGAGTAACGCCACAGTACTCATGGAATATTATAGAGTTAATATATAAAAAGATTTTTTTCAAATGATTTATTGGTTTCGACTACTTTATGAATTTTCAAATTGTAAAGAGTATATGAATAAGAATTTTCAATATTATATACAGTGAAACCTCTGAAACCTGGTGGACACCCACGGTAACCTAAATTTTGTCCACATTTGAGAGGTGTCCAGGTATGAGAGATTAATTTTATTGCGCTAATTTGACAACAGGGTTCTCTTCAATGAGATGTTCAAATTAAGCATGAGTTTAAGACAGATACTATATCCATTTTTTCGTTCTTGCATTTTGCGATTTCCGAAATTTATTAAAACATGGGCAATTATATGTACTTCTAACCCCCACTTTCATGAAGCTTCGTTAGAGAAAGGATATCTAACCAACTTGCAAAGCATACACACGATATACACACATATCCTGCCCACACAGAAAAAATTGTTTTTATGATTCAATTACAAAATTAAATGATCTAATTAATGTTTTAATTGAATATGTCTTCACCACAAAATAATTAAATATCATAATACACATGTTTTTAATTGGATTAAAAATATACTTGATTAAAAAAATTATTATGCATCGCATTATCAAATTTCAATTAATTTTTTAATTGATTCAATTAAACATTTAATTGAATGTTGATTCGGCACAAACTATTTATATTCTATTATACTTCGTTAACTGAAGTGTTTGATTTAACTTGAATTAGAAAAGAGTTAATTGCTATAGAAATAAAAATTAATGATAACATAAAAAATCTCCGTGAGTTTGTAAAAAGTTAATTGTATCAATTTATTTTTATTAATTAAAAAATTGAAAAATGTTCAATCATTGGACTTAATTGCGACATACACATTGCTCTATCATTGAGATTTAAAAATTGTATCAATTAATGTGTGTATGAAGATTATTTACAAAGAATCTCATACTTCATCAATTGCTAGACTCTTGTGTTAAATCTATGTTATGTTACTATTAGTATTGATATGTTATGTGCTGTGCATCATATTCACATCTGGATACAGCAGAAAAACATGAGGTGCTC
The DNA here is from genome assembly GCA_003123925.1 of Haematobia irritans. NCBI lineage: Eukaryota > Metazoa > Arthropoda > Insecta > Diptera > Muscidae > Haematobia > Haematobia irritans. Next base: position 34,795 of record PGFW01038055.1, on the reverse strand, counting down.
AGTTCACAAGATTTTTATCTTTACATTGAATCTGATTAGTATTGATTCAACGAGCCAAAGAAGAGGAGAATGGAAGTAAGGATATCCTTTAAAAAATGATATCTAAAGGGTGTTAACATTGTAAAGGGCCATAAACCCCCAAGTTTTTTTCCGCGAATTTTTTTTTATTTGACAATGTTTCTCTATATTCAGACTAATCAATTTGAACCATGGAGAGGTACACAATCCAACATCACGTGTTTAATGGTTCCAAAGAAATGGAAAACAGTGGAAGATCAATATTTTCGTAGATAGAAATCATCTTCCAGTGATGGGCACATTTTTCACATCAGTGGACTTGTCAATAAACAGAAATTGCCGCAATTTGGTGCGAATGAGAATCCAAGGATGATTGTCGAAAAAACCAATGCACCCGACAAAGAGTTGACTGTTTGGTGCGGTTTATGGGCTAGGCGGCATGCATAAACGGCCGTAGTTTTTTCCCAAAATGAAGTGCAGAGCCTAGGCAGTTGTCACGTGCTGAATCGTGTTCGCTATCGTCAGATTTATAACAACTTTTTATGGCCCGAGATGTGAAGATATGGTTGTGGACGATATGTGGTTTCAGCAGGACGTGGCCAACTTGTCACCAGCCTAAGGAACATAGCTCTTCTTGACATGTATTGCTAAGACCACAGTTGGAGACTTTTTTCTTGAGGTTTTGGTGAAGAAAAGTGTACGATCGAATAAAGCACAACGAGAATCCAGAGCTTAAAGGTATATGAGATATCATAAATGCGACACCATTCAACGGCAAAGAAACCGTACCATATATGCCTTTCAGCGCTCGTGCAAAAAATTTGGACCATCCGATGAAAGGTGTGCCACCTGAGTCCGCGAGCGGCCATTTTGCCGATATTTTGTTCCATACATAATTGATAAGTACCAATATATCACCTATATAAATAAAATTACAATAAATTTCCTAAATAGTTTCGTGTCTTTATCAAAATCAACATCGGCCCTTGAATTTTACCACCAAACATTTATTTTAAATTTCTCCTTTCTCGCATGACTGAATCCTTTACGAACGATAAAGTCTATAAATTTCAATATTCAGATCTCCGACTTCAAAGTTAGAGAATTAATAGCTATTTTTAAAGAAAACTTAAAGCTTGTGTGTCCAAGTTTCACTAGGCAAGATCGAAGAATACGCTGTCTCCCATTGTTTCGTTTCGTTGATCTGTGTATGATGACGTCAAGATGCAAAATCAAGAAAAAATATATAACCTCAAAAAATTTCACAGACGAAATCGTCAATTAGATACCGGTTTACTAGTAAGAAATTGTTCCAAAAATTTTAGATTAACCGAATTTATACACCCGACACGTCGAATCACTTAATTAAATAAACAGGAGCAAAAGACTTCGTCTGAAACAAGTTTTTTATTGCAACTTCATTGACAAGGAAACAACTTTATAAACGGTCGATGTCTTTATTGAGGCGGTTAGGAATTTTCATGCACTAGGGTAATATTCTGAATATCACAGTATGGTAGTGATTCTTCAGACATGGTGTCAAAGGAGAAAGATGCTCAGTTAATAGCTCTTTGACATGTTGGACATTCTCTATGTAAGTGAAGACGCTTAAGAAATCTGCCTATTCTCGCATGTGTTAGACAACAACGGAGTCAGAACTTGTTCAGATGTAGATAGGAGAGCCGTTATAGAGAAAATTTGGCAAAAGAAAAATCCGCATATTTTTACACTCGCAACAAAATTTTGTTCAGCGATGACGCATCATTTCTGAGATCCTAGTTGAATGGCTACGCTAAAAGGTTGAGAAGCAAAAGTTGGTACTGCGATATTGGAGTATACGAAAAGCAGCAACCAGCAAACACACGTTTTCTACTGAGCATGCTCTCCCTTCATAAATCCCTCTATAATTAAACTTATATGGTTATGGTTGTGTTTGCTGTCACCGCTGGTGTAAACTCTCATTTTGAGGTGATCGCGTACTTGTTTTTTAAACATTCGTCCTTTGGTACAACGTATAAAGCGGTGAATGGCGGATCGCTATCGTTCGATGCTAACATTTTTGTTGCAAAAAATGAAGAACTGGAACTTTGGTTGAGCATGTGGTTTTCAACAAGATGGCTCTAACCAATAACCCCAGCAGCATTGTCGGCGCATTCTATGGTGCCGATACTTTGAGCAGGAAAACTTCGGAGAAGTAATTTTCGATCTCAAGAAATGGACCGGCTCAAGTGCCACCAAGATCATGCGATTTGAACGCTTTAGACATTTAATTTCGTGTGTGGGAGCGCTACGTCAAGTCTCAAGACGTACAGACACTATAAGCCAGCAACTTATTCCAGTTTGGAAGACAACATTTCGCGAAGAAGATTCGGGCTATTCACGGACGGCCGAAAATGCTCGTGCAGAAACAAAGTTGGCGCAAATTGCACTTCTCTCGAGGAATGGACACATTCAAAGATGCAGGTTCACCTGTCGGGTCCAAATTATTAAATGAAGATTATCTTCAAAACGTAAATGTCATGGACAAATCTAATACGTTTTCAATAAATAAAAACGGAGACACCGAAGTGAAGATTCATTGAAAAATTTTATGGCGTTTTTTAAAAAAAAAAAGTAATATCAAGCTCTTAGTATCACAGAATAACACCCTTTCTATACAGAGAACATCGTCTTCTATGCTAAGTAAAATTCGCTATTGGTACTTCTTGAAGGTCATGTAACTCTTTGGACCATTTTGTTTAATATTTAACATGTATATAAGCCTAACGGAAACTCATAAGCGTAAATAAAGTGGGTCAAAAAGAAAACATTTTACAAGAATCACATAATCACTATTTACACCCCAGCTATAAGGTAAACTTAGAACATTTATTAGAACTGTTCGTGAATTCTTCCTATGAAATGCATCTAACATCGTGCGGCCTAAGCTATAAAAATAGGCTGTACCGCCAAAAAAAGTACAAGTGGTAAGCAAATGGTTTCATTGTGTTGATCGCCGCGAAGGTGGTTGGAAAGTTGCACGCAGAAAGCCGATGACACGTCAAATCAAATTTGGGCTTGTGCTATATAGACAGAACGTCCTGACATCTACAACAGCAGCTGTGCTATCGTGAATGTCATGCGCTTTCTCGTATTATGTGTGGTGGACTCCTGAATTCGAACTGTTTTTGATGTAAATTAACAAGAATTTCTGAGTGATATTTTGTCAAATAAATATCCGGTCTGTATAGGAACACTATTTTTACTCAATTTTTAGATAGAATTGTGAACGCTTTTGTTTGAAATCTTTGAACCTTCAAACCTTTTAGAAAAATTCCCGGTTGGTTCAATCTTTTCAGACTTGGAACTCTTAGTACTTTTAGTTCCGTACAAAATTGTTAAAATGATTTATAATTCTTACTCGGCTCTGTTTGGAACCTTATTTGTAGAAAAGCTCTATAAACAAATTTATCCATTCCAAGTATGGACAAAAACAGCATTACTTGTTACACATCGGACATCATTGGGATGCCATCTTTTTGGAAAGTGCTTTTTTAAAGTTGTTAGCTTTGTAGAACTCTCCAAATTTTTCTTTGGCTGGGATCTTTCAACCAACATAAAAGATATCCCAGCAAAAAATGAGTGCGTTGCAAAAACGTATGAGAACAAGTTCCTTTTGGATCCGGAAGTTGTTGGGCAAAAAATTGACGAAGAAAGAGTGAATTTAACAGTGGGCTTGTCATAGGGACGGAGGTTCACAATTCCAACAGCCGTTGCCACTGCCATTTGCATCAGTATTAGATTGTGGTGCGAATCAGTGATTTAGATCTTGAATGCTAAGAATTGTTGTGACTATTTTGAAAAATAAATCAATTTTTATCTGCGTTTTTTTAGATTTTTATGCATTCTAACGGCTTTGACATCAAAATATTTTCAAAATTCGCATTTTTCTAGAATGGAGTAAAGCAACTTTAATTTTTCCGGGAACCGTTCGGCATCGGCTAATAAAAAGGAGGTCCTTTGTCATTGAGCTTAACATGGAATCGGGCAGCACACTCAGTGATAAGAGAGAAATTCACCAATGTTGTGTTTTTTTTTTGTTTATCATACAATGGTCCTAAGTGAGCCTGATACATCGGGCTGCCACCTAACCTAACCTAACATGTATCACTTGAAATTCGTAATAAGTACCCAGCAAAAAAAAAAGCGTCGTCAAAAAAGTGGTGAAAATGTTCTTTTTGGAGCCGGAAGTGGTGCAAAATTGACGCAGAAACGATGAATTTAACATGGGCTTGCCATAGGATGGATGTCCCCCATTTCGACAGCCGTTGCATTGAATTGGCATCACTTCTTAAGGTGTTATGCGAATCCAGTGTCTTGGATGTGAATTAGGAGAGTTTCCGATATTTTGTCGAATAAATAATTAACAAATTGTTTTAATGATTTTTAACTGCATTTTTTACGGCTTGTCTGGAATGATAGTTGACATCAATATTTTCAAAAAATAATTGTTACATTCTTATTAATCTCTTAATCCTGTTTTGAAACAATCAAAATTTAAATTTGCCAAACTAAAACTAGATGAAAAAAGTATAAAACATTGACCCAAATTAATTTCCTGTGCAGTTAAATTAAAAAAACATCTTGGGATGAATTTTTTGATGTGCTGATAAAAGTTGTGGACTTTAGACAGAAATTCCAATTTTTGTTTTTGGCTGGTACTCTATAACGACATAATTTAATTAAATTCGACTATTACAAAAATACGTCCGTTTTATTTGACGTTTGATGTTATAACAATTCTAAAAAATACTGTCATTAGGCACTAAAAAAATATGCCATTATGATACGCTGAAGAAAGCCATCGCACAAGAATGGGCTGAAATGGCAACAGACTACATTTATGCATTTTTTTGGCCGCCTCTGATAAATAGTCAATACAAATGGTGGATTTTGAAATTTTTGTGATTTAAACCCATTAAAAATATTTTCACAAATAAATATGACCGTAACACTTAGTGTCAGCTACCCATTAGATAAAGGTAAATCCTTCGACCTTTTCTTCTGATCAATATGTCCAAAAATATGCCATTATGGATACGCTGAAGAAAGCCATCGCACAGAATGGGCTGAAATGCCAACAGATTACATTTATGCATTTCTTTTGGCCGCATCTGATAAATAGTCAAGACAAATGGTAGGATTTTGACATTTTTGTGAAAAATATTTTCACAAATAAATATGACCGTAACACTTAGTGTCAGCTACCCTATAGATAAAGGTAAAAACTTCGACCTTTTCTTCCGATCAATATGTCCACTTTTTTTCTCTATATATCTGCCACAAAGACTTTGACTTACCACACACGCTATTAATGACAGATATACTGTAAGGAAGAATGAACTTTTGACTTTTTTTGTTTGGATCAATAATATGTGCCACGAAAAATTTTTGTGTATTTTTTTGTTTATTTTTCTTGACAAATAAAAATTTTTATATATTTTTTTTAATTTACACAATTTTATGACGTTCTTAACAAAGCAATTTTTTGACCCTTAAGGTCCATCCTTAATCACTTGACTTAAATAGAAGCAGATTTATTCACTTTCCGAAAAAAAATTGTTTGCGATATCTATTGCCAAAATCACAATACATCAACCGATTTTTTTTGTTTATGATATTGAATATTTTGCTATTTATTTTGTATACGAAAAACAAAACCTTTAGCGATGAGTAATGATTATAAGATATATGCCTTTATACCGATAGGCTTCTCAAAACTCCCGACAAGATACAGTTTCGCGTAAAATAAAATTCAAAAATTCCTTTTGTACGAAAGAAAACTCAAATCACTGAGGAAAACTATGCACAAATTTTGATTTTTTTTTTTTTTGGTTTTTTGAAATTTTTTCCTCAAATTTCACACAATGCGCTTATAAGCCAGCGACCGTACAATGTTTTTTGGGGCGATTTTATAAACGGTTTATGCAATCTTTTGTTTTTTCTCGCTATTTCTGCTGCTGCTTCTTCTTGACTTTCTTTGTTGTTGTTGTTGCTGCATAAAAATTTTCCTCATTTTCACTTTAGCC
>PGFW01038054.1:7933-21209 GCA_003123925.1 Haematobia irritans | reverse complement strand
TTGTGCATATTAGGATGGATGGAACAAAAAATATATCATGGATAATTTCGCCATTTAGCGCAATGGGAACGTTATATAACCCTTTCAGTGTTTTTCTTATACAAAGATTTTGCCTTCCAAAAACATTCAAAAAGGTCCATACTGTTTCGCCTAAATTTTATTATATACGTTTGATGATGACCTTATATGGTATTTCTACAGTTAGACCATTCTTGCCTTTTTTTCACATTTTGCGTTTACATAGTAAATACATGGCAAAATTCAATTAGTGCACTGTTAGAAAAATTGTTTTTCATATGTTCGATATAACAAAATGTGTTTTCGGGCCAACCAAATTTTAACACAATATATTTTAAGCTTGCCAACATGTAATGTTCCTAAACTAAACACTAAAACGTTTGGTACACATATGTTAATATGACTTAAAATTATATTATGTTTGGGCGTATGAATGTTTTTCATAAAAATATATGTGTGAATTGTAAACAGTATATAAATTACAATTCGAGCAAACATATATATGTTACAATTTTCTGTGAAACGGTTGTATGTTGTTTCGGAAAACTGTTTATGATAAGGGCCAAATATTTTATTATGCTTAAGTCTAAATATTATTTTAATTTGAATATTTAGAATGAGTATTTCGGAAGTTAAAGAGAATAAACATTCGGAACCAAGAGCATAGGGAGATTGAAAAAAAAAACAGCATGTGTTTTCGCCTTCGAGAGAGAGAATTTTATGTATGTGGGGACTGTAAATTTTTAATAAACCCACATTTCGAAGTTTCATATAAAAATTTAATATAGTATAAATGTCTAAATTGCAAAAAAAAATTGGTTAAAGCGTCGGAGGCAGGAAATTGGACCCACCGAACCTTTGCATGCAAGGCAGACATGCTAACCACTGCTCCACGTGTGCCAACAAATGTATGTTTCTTTTAAATAATGTTATGTTTGCAATGGCTCGTGGACGCTTGCAAAGTATGCTATATAAATGTAACTTATTGTAACGATAATTGTTAACTGAGTGACTATAACTACTACGTAGCCCATGGATAGCTGTGTTGGCTTACAAACTGTATGGGCCTCGGTTCCATTCTCCGCCCAGGCGAAAGGTAAAATTAAAAAAAAAAATTATAAATTGAATTATTTCTTCAACATTATTTGTCATTACAGAAAAAGGTGCCAAGAAACTTAAAAATTTCGTGGACAGTGAAAATTATAGTGAGGGAATGATCACAATCTTCTTTTTGGGGAAAAATTCTTCCAAGCATATAATATTTTTGGGCTTCAAAATGCTTCCAAACATTATAATATGCTTCACAAAAAAACAAACATTTAATATATTTTCGGCAGTAATCCAATTAATATATAGTTGCTATCCTGCAAAATATGTTTGGAACATATGTTAAGAAGCGATTTTTTTGGGGTGTGGTATGGTATTTTTTTAATGGGGAAATGTGAATTATAAATATTCCAGAATAAATTCCACTATGTATAATCGGCTTATTCTAATGTATATTGGCGTAGCCATCTGTCTGTTGCAGCTTGTAAAGCCAATATATTCCATTTGAACTAGGAAGCAAATGTTTGGCTGTAACGATATCAAATATGAATACCAACCGAATATGGAGAAACAACTACGTTTACATCTTCCACTTGAAATATACCAGCTATCACTAAGAATTACAGTATCTATTTTTTTCGAAAAGGAAAATTCCGCGAAAACAAGTTGTTAGAGATTGTTTAAATTATTGCTCCATAAGAAACACATTTTGCTAAACTGTCATTATCAGCATGTAAACAAATTTTTTGCTTCATAGTTTAAGATTTCTTGAATGTTTGCTGTTACCAAAGAAAAATACGATCAACCAAAACAAGTTTCAAGAGCATAATGTTACTTTTACCTGGCAACGAAAAGGCATTGTTACATTGCTAACGAAAATTCTGTGAGGAGTTTGTTATGGGATTGTTTACGTTTGCTTATAAGAAATACATTGAAAAACTGTATTATTGGGACATTGCAACTAGAATTTTTCGCCAAGAAATGTCGTGTCGGAATTATATCTTAAAAGAACCTCTTAGCAGGGAATTTTGTTTACGTGCAATAACACAGTTTTGTAGGGACAAAAAGCTAAAACAATCGATACAACACCCCACTTGGTATTTTCGTCAAAAAGGTGCGTATATGTTTTGAGTTTTTCAACCAAAACACGTAAATTTTAAGTGCAAAAATATATTATCAAGACGATAACATTTTATTCAAGTCTCTTCAAATTATGGATGGAAAAGATCCAATGTATTGAATTGCGAACCATTTTAATATTTCAAAATTAATTGATTAAAAAAATTAACCGTTGAAAATTAAGCTGCGGGTTTCAGCTTGAAAACTGAACATTAGTACTTAGCTAAAGACAATAAAACTTGAGGAAGATAGGAAATGGCTTGTCGTCATACCAATGTTCCCATCTTCTAAAGTATATTTGTCTTTGGTACTAAGAGGTGCCCTTACATGTACTTAAGTATTAGGTATAATATTCGATTTCCTGCGCCGAAAATTTGCTTCATTTTACATGGTAACCGATAATACTGAACCATTAATCAACGGAATGTTGCATTCGGTTGCATGCCAAACGATAGGTGAAACTAAACACACTACAACTGAAACCGTATAATGTCTAGCGATATTTTGGATCTGTTACGTTACGACCATATCTGTATTGGTATGGTTCTCCATTTGGGAGGTTGCTTTAACCGCCTGATGTGCTTGGTAAGGCTTCATCCGCCATGTAGTTTGTGTGTCATGTATGGGAATAATATTCTTGTCAGGATTAAAAAGGATTACGGACTAGAAAGATTAAAAACTAAAAAACACAACTATTTTGAAACAATGAATTTCCACGAGCCACGGCCTTAGATGATTGATAGCAAACGGGAAACGACAAATCGAGGAAAGCATTATGGCCAGATTTTTGAGTAATGTAAAGTGTTTAAAGGGCCCAGCCCGATTAAGATTTCAGCTCACTTAGACTATATCAAGTCCATTGAGTAAATGTAGAGGAAAGGGTCATTTAAGGCACCAGCTAGTAGGCTAAAAGAATTACGTAAACAAATGATATGACAAAAAAATACAACAGCATACTGAAACAGATCCTTCATGTCGATGATGAGCCAGCAAAGAATTCTGTTTGACAATGGGAAAGGTTATGCAAAACAAGAAACATTTATACTCATAGATGTGGCCAATGTATACCGTCCCCTTTTAGTTTGACTATGGATGAATACTTCCTCGCAGGCATTTAGCTTGTGCAGATTCTCATATTGGATACAATTCTAGTATATTTCCGTTATCCTGGTAGTTTTGCTATGTCTTGGGCAACATTCCTCAAACATTTTATCGTCGCATACAAATGCTTTGCATTCGCCAATTGTATGTTCACAATGTAAATGTTTGTTCTTTGTTTGGTTTTACTAAAGGCACTCCTCCATGCAGTTAGATGGAAATTCATCCAACAACCACATTCCTGGATAATGTCCCATCACAAAGCATACATTGCATGGCATTAGTATCAGCATCACACTCATGTTTATAGATGTTCCGGGCATGAGCTCGACAAACCCATCGTTTACTGTTCATGGGCTGGCCTCCCTACATCCTTTTCGAAGGAGGTAACATAATGGATGTGGATATTTGATTCGTTGTATTATATATCACGTATCATTTTATTTTTTTTGTTATATTATTTCGTGTTTATAATTTTTACATAGAAAAACAGGGAAAATAGCAAATTTTCTGGATTGAAGATATTTCCTATTGTCGATGGCATATGGATATGTAATACGATTTGGTCCATTCCAAACCACACTTAGGCTTTATTAATCTTTGCTTCTATAGAATTTTTTCCCATCAAAAATCAATTTCTTCAATAATCTTTTTAAGTAATTTAGTTTGGGAGCCACCGTTGGTGTAATGGTTAGCCATGCTCCGCCTTGCATACACAAGGTCGTGGGTTTCGCAATTCCTGTACGACCGAACACCAAAAAGTTTTTCAGCGGTGGATTATCCCACCTCAGTAATGCTGGTTGGACATTTCTGAGGGTTACAAAGCTTCTCTAAAGTGGTTTCACTGCCAATGCTGGAACGCCGCTTTCGGGACTCGGCTATAAAAAGTGGAGGTCCCATTGTCTATTGAGCTTATCATGGAATCGGGCAGCACTCAGTGTATAGAGAGAAGTTCGACCACTGTGGTATCACAATGGACTTGAATAGTCTAAGTGAGCCTGATACATCGGGCTGGCACATAACCTAACCTAACCTAACCTTGAGTCCTTTAAAGGCATTGATGAGGGTATTTCAGTGGTTCTAATCGAATATATCTGTAGGTGTATTATTACTATCCAACTAAGAAGGTACTTTATTTTCATCTTCTATTAGAAATGTAGAAGAATAAAATTTTAACTCAAATTTTTATATAGAAATAAAATTTTTAATCAAATTTTTCTATTAAAATAAAATTTAAATCAAATTTTCTATAGAAGTAAAATTTTGACAAAATTTTTCTATACAAATAAAATTTTGAATAAAATTTTCTATAGAAATAAAATTTTGATAAATTTTCTTATAGAAATAAAATATTAACAAAAATTTCTATAGGAAAATAAAATTTTGATAAATTTTCTATAGAATAAAATTTTTGACAACATTTTCTATAGAAATTACAATTTTTTGACAACATGTTTCTATACAAAAAAAAATTTGCATAAAATTTATTATGGTGAAATAAATTTTTATCAAATTTCTAATAGAAATTAAATTTTAATCAAATTTTCTATAGAATAAAATTATTAATCAATTTTCTATAGAAAGTAAAATTTGACAAAATTTTTTTATACAAATAAATTTTGATAAAAATTTTTCTATAGAAATACAATTTGGATAAAATTTTCTATAGAAATAAAATTTAACAAAATTTTCTATAGAAATAAAATTTTTGATAAAATTTTCTATCAAGAAATAAATTTTGACAACATTTTCTATAGAAGTACAAATTTTGACAACAGTTTTATACAAAAAAAATTTGATAAAATTTCTATAGCGAATAAATTTTCGAATAAAATTTTCTAAAAGAAATAAAATTTTCTGACAACATTTTCTTCAAGAAATAAAATTTTTGATAAAATTTTCTATAGAAATAAAATATTGACAACATTTTCTATAGAAATAATATTTTTATAAATTTTCTGTAGCAAATAAAATTTTTTTCAAAATTTTCTGATAGAAATAAAAATGTTGATAAAATTGTCTATAGAAATAAATTTTGATTAAAATTTCATATAGAAATAATATTTTGACAAAATTTCACAGAAATAAAATTTATGACAACATTTTCTATAGAAATAACATTTTTACAAAAATTTCTATAGAAATACAATGTTGATAAAATTTTCTATAGAAATAAAATTTTGATAAAATTTTCTATAGAAATAAAATTTTGACAAAATTTTCTATAGAAATAAAATTTGGGTAAAATTTTTTATAGAAATAAAGTACTGACAAAATTTTTTATTAAAAACAAAATGATAAAATTTTCTATAGGAATAAAATTTTGAATAAAATTTTCTATAGAAATGAAATTATTGGACAACTTTTTTTATTTTAGAAACTAAATTTTTACAAAAAATTTTCTATAGAAATAAAATTTTGTCAAAATTTTTTATACAAATAAATTGGATCGATAAAATCTTTTTATAGAAATAAAATTTTGATCAAATTTTTCTATAGAAATAAAATTTAATCAAAATTTCTATGGAAATAAAAATTTGACAAAATTTCTATAGAAAAAAGTTTTTGATCAAATTTTCTATTAGAAATAAAATTTTGACAACATTTTCTATAGAAATAATATTTGTTACAAAATTTTCTATAGAAATAAAAATTTTGATAAAATTTTCATAGAAATAAAATATTGACAACATTTTCGTATAGAATAATATTTTTATAAAATTTTCTGTAGAAATAAATTTTTTTTCAAAATTTTTTCTATAGAAAAAAATGTTGATAAAATTTTCTTTATAGAAATAAAATTTTGATAAAATTTTCTATAGGAAATAATATTTTGATCAAAATTTTCTACCAGAAATAAAATTTGACAACATTTTCTATAGAAATAACATTTTTACAAAAATTTCTATAGAAATACAATGTTGATAAAATTTTCTATAGAAATAAAATTTTGATAAAATTTTCTATAGAAATAAAATTTTGACAAAATTTTCTATAGAAATAAATTTAAGAAATAAAGTATTGACAAAATTTTTTCATAAAAACAAAATTTTGATTAAAATTTTCTATAGGAATAAAATTTTGATAAAATTTTCTATATAAATTGAAAATATTGACAACATTTTTATTAGAAATAAAATTTTTACAAATTTTCTAATAGAAATAAAATTTTTGTTCAATTTTTTATACAAATAAAAATTTGGCATAAAAATCTTTTATAGAAATAAAATTTTGATCAAATTTTCTAAGAAATAAAATTTTAATTCAAAATTTCTATGGAAATAAAATTTGACAAAATTTTCTATAGAAATAAGTTCTTTGATCATTTTACTATAGAAATAAAATTTGACAACATTTTCTATAGAAATAATATTTTTTTACAAAATTTTTTTCTATAGAAATAAAATTTTTTTTACAAAATTTCTACAGTCTATAGGGCTTTGCCAAATAAATTTGACAAACATTCTTTTCCGGTCTGTGTTAAGCCTACTCTTGTAGTTTAGTCAATGTATGGTTTTAAGCTGCCAATAAAAACAACTAACAATGCTAAAGAACAAAACCAACAATAACAAACAAAACAAATGAAAAAGAAGGGAGGCACGCTCAAAATAACCCAGCCATGTTGAATTCCAAATCGATGATTTGACAGTGGCATAGGAAAGAGATATGTTTGTTTCGAATTTATTTCGGCATAAGCGGCTATCAATGTAAAACCTTTTTTCGGACGGGTTTTCAAGTGTTGGTTTTTTTGTTGGGTTTAATAAACTGCCTGAATTTATTCTTGATAAGTTGGTTGATAGTTTTGCTGCCAAGTAGAGATGTGATTGCAGGAATGTGCGAATTCGAAAAACGCTGCGCTCCAATCCAAACGCAATCCTTGCAGTCTATAGGGCTTTGCCCAAATAATTTGACAAACATTTCTTTTCCTCTGTTGGTTAAGCTTTACTCTTGTAGTTTAGTTCAAGTAGGTTTTAAGCTGAAATAAAAAAACAACAACAATGCTTAAAGAACAAAACCAACAATAACAAAACAAAACAAATGGAAAAAGAAGAGGAGCGCCACGCTGCAAAAAATACAACCCAGCGCCAAAATCGGGCGCTCTTATTTCTTTTCCTTTTTTTTTTTCTTTTTCCACCCTTTTTTTTTATTTCTCTTTTTTCTTTTTTCTTTCTTTTTTTACTTTCAAGCGCGCCAATTTTTTTTTCCAGGTACAGAAAAAGAACGATTTCTTATTTTTTTTTTTTTTCTTTAATTTTTTCTTTTTTTCTTTTTTCTCTTTTTTCGCGACAAGCGATGCTAAGAGGGCACCATACCGTCAAGCTCTCTTTTCTTTCTTTTTTTTTTCTTTTTTTTTTTTTCAATTTTTTTTTTTTTTTTCTTCTTCTTTTTCTTTTTTTTTTTTCTCTCTTCTCTTTTTTACCAAAGCCATGTGAATTTCAAATCGATGATTTGCACAGTTGGCATAGGAAAAGAGATTATGTTTTGTTTCGAATTTATTTCGTGCATAAGCCGGCTATCAATGTAAAACCTTTTTCGGATGGGTTCAAGTGTGGTTTTTGTGTGGGTTTTAATTAAACTGCCGAATTTATTCTGATAATTGGTTTGATAGGTTTTGCTCGCACAGTAGAGGATGCTGATGCAGGATGTGGGTTAATTCCGAAACGTGCGTCCATGCCAACCATCTTGCAGTCTATAGGGCTTTGCCCAAATAAATTTGGACAAACATTTCATTTTTCCTCTGTTTGGTAAGCTACTCTTGTAGTATAGTCAATGTATTGTTTTAAGCTGAAATAACAAAAACAACAACAAATAAAATGTTTGATAAAATTTTCTATAGAAATAAAAATATTTGACAAAATTTTCTATAGAAAATAAAAAATTTTGAAAAAATTTTCTATATAATTAAAAATTTTGAAAAAATGTTCTAATATATATAAATTTTGAAAAAATTTTTCTAATAGAAATGAAATTTTTTTTACAAAATTTCTATAGAAACTAAAAATTTTCGATCAAAATTTTCTATAGAAATAAAAAATTTTCTATAGAAAATTTAAAATTTTGATAAAATTTTCTATAAGAAATTAAAATTTTGATAAAATTTTCATATAGAAATAAAATATTGACAACATTTTCTATAGAAATGAAATTTTAAACAAGATTTTCTATAGAAAATAAAATTTTTGACAAAGTTTTTTATAACAAATAAAATTTTGATAAAATTTTCTATAGAAATTAAATTTTGATAAAAAATTTTCTATAGAAATAATATTTTGACAAAATTTTTCGTACAGAAATAAAATTCTTGACAAGACATTTTCTTATTAAGAAATAACATTTTACAAAATATTCTATAGAATACAATGTTGATAAAATTTTCTATTAGAAAATAAAATTTTGATTAAAATTTTCTATAGAAATACAATTTTGACAAATTTTCTATAGAAATAAAATTTTGGTAAATTTTTATAGAAATAAAGTATTGACCAAATTTTTTATAAAAATAAAATTTTTGATAAAATTTTTCTATAGGAAATAAAATTTTGATAAAATTTTATTAGAAATGAAATATTTTGACAACATATTTTTATAGAAATAAAATTTACAAAATTTTCTAAGAAAAATAAAATTTTGTCAAAATTTTTCTCTAGAAATCGAATTTTTGACAAAAAAAAAATTTTCTATAGAAATAAAAATTTGGAAAAATTTTCTATAAAATAAAATTTTAATCAAAAATTTTCTATAGAAAATAACATTTTTGAAATTTAAAAAATGGATTTTTAAAAGTGTGTTTTAAATATTGAGATATGGAAGTGTTATGCAAAGTTTTTGTCACAAAGTTCATTCCTCTGCCTTACATAACCTAACCCATCCTCTGAATAACTTTTTTTTTATAAAAAAAGTCGGACGAAGAAAATAGTTCACATTTTCGGCCCAAAATATTTCCCTGGAAATGATGCTAGACAAAAATACGGGCAAAGGATTAAAATTTTATTTCTGTAGAAAAGTACCTTTTAGTTGGATAGTAACACAAACTAAATTACTTAAATAATTATTGAAGAAAATTGATTTTGATGGGAAAATTCCTATAGACAAACATTAAAAAGCCAAGGTTTGGAATGGACATCGATTTACATATCCATTGCTATCACAAATAGGCAAATCTTCAACTCAGAAATTTGCTATTCCCTGTTTTTGTTCTATTGTAGAAATAATAACACGAAATATATAACAAAAAAAATAAAATGATACGTGATAGTAATACACGAATCATATCCACATCCCATATGTACCCCTTGCGAAAAGGATATATGGGAGGCCAGCCCATGAACATGTGTATAAGAGACAAACGATGGGTGTCGAGCTCATGCCCGGAACATCTATAAACATGAGTATGATGTGATACTATGCCATGCAATGTAATGCTTTGTGATGGGACATTATCCAGGAATGTGGTTGTTGGATGAATTTCATCTAACTGCATGGAGGAGTGCCTTAGTAAAACCAACAAAACAAACATTTACATTGTGACAACATTGGCGAATGAAGCATTTGTATGCGACGATAAAATGTTTGAGGGAATGTGACCCAAGACATAGCAAAAAAAATAGCAAAACTACCAGGATACGGAAATATACTAGAATTGTTCAAAATATGAGATCTGCACAACATAAATGCCTCGCCCGAGGAAGTATTCATCCATAGTCAAAACTACAACAGGGCGAACGCGTCAATACATGCCCCAGCATCTCATGATATAAATGTTTTCTTGTTTTGCATAACCTTTCGCCATTGTCAAACAGACATTCTTTGCTGGCTCATACATTGACATGAAGATCCTGTTCAGTATCGCTGTCGCTGCTACCTCCTCTCTTTTGCATATTCATTTGTTTACGTCACCATTCTTTTAGCCTAACTAGCTGTGCCTTAAATGACCCTTTCCTCCTAACACTTTACTCAATTGGACTTGATATAGCTCTAAGTGAGCTGAAATCTAATCGGGCTGGTGCCCTTTAAACACTTACATTTACTCAAAAATCTGGCCATATATCTTTCCTCGATTGTCGTTTCCCGTTTGCTTAGTCATCATCTAAGCCGTGGCTCGTGAATATTCATTGTTTCAAATAGTTGTGTTTTTTAGTTTAATCTTTCTAGTCACGTATCCTTTTTAATCCTGACAAGAATATTATTCCCATACCATGACACACAACTACATGGCGGATGAAGCTTACCAGCACATCAGCGTTAAAGCAACCTCCAATGGAGACAACTACCAATACAGATATGCGTAACGTAACAGATCCAAAATATCCAGACTTATACGGTTTCAGTTGTAGTGTGTTTAGTTTCACCTATCGTTTGGCATCAACCGAATGACAATCATTCCGTGATTAATGGTTCAGTATTTATCGGTTAACCATGTAAAAGAAGCAAATTTTCGGCGGCAGAAATCGAATATTATACCTAATATATAGTACAGTAGGGCACCCTTAGTACCAAAGACAAATATAATTTAGAAGATGGGAACATTGTGTATGCACGCAAGCCAATTTCCTATCTTCCTCAAGTGTTTATTGTCTTTGAGCTAAGTACTATGTTCAGGTTTTCGAAGCTGAAACCCAGCTTAATTTTCACGGATTAACCTTTTTTAATCAATTAATTTTGAAATATAAAATGGTTCGCAATCAATACATTGGATCTTTTCCATCCATAATTTGAAGAGATCTTGATAAAAATTTATCGTCTTGATAATATATTTTTGCACTTTAATTTAGTGTCTTTGCGGTGAAAAACTCAAACATATAACGCACCTTTTTGTACGAAAATACCGTGGGGTGTGTATCCGATTGTTTTAGCTTTTTGTCTCCTACAAAACTGTGTTTATATGCACGTAAACAAAATTCCCGCTAAGTAGGTTTCTTTAAGATATAATTCCGCCACGCACCATCTTCTTGGCGCACAAATTCTAGTTGCAATGTCCCAACCAATACATCTTTTTCAATGTATTTCTTATGAAAAGCAAAACGTAAACAATCCCCATCAACAAACTCCCTCAACAGAATTTTCGTCTAGCAAATGTAACAATGCCTTTTCGTTGCCAGGTAAAAAGTAACATTATGCCTCTTGAAACTTGCTTTTGGCTGTGATCACGTATTGTTTCTTTGGTACAGCAAACCATTCAAGAAACTTAAACTACTGAAGCAAAAAATTTTGTTTACATGCTGATAATACACGTTTAGCAAAATGTGTTTCTTATGGAGCAATAATTCTATAACAATCTCTACACAACTGTGTTTCGCGCGAATTTCCCTTTTCGCAAAAAAAAGATACTGTAATTCTTATGAATAGCTGTATATTTCAAGTGGAAGATGTAAACCGTAGTTGTTCTCCATATCGGTTGGTATATCATATTTGATATCTGTACAGCACAAACATTCTGCTTCCAGTTCAAATGGAATATATTGGTTACAAGCTGACAGACAGCATGCTACGCAATATACAATTAAATAAGCCGATTACACATAGCTGGAATTTATTCTGCGAAATACTTTAATAATTCACATTTCCCCATTAAAAAAATACCATACCACACCCCAAAAAAATCGCTTCTTTAACATATGTTCCAAACATATTTTGCAGGAAGCACATATATTATTGATACTGCCGAAACATTATAATATGTTTGTTTTTATGTGAACATATTATATGTTTGGAAGCATTTTGAGCCAAAAATATTATATGTTGGAAGAATTTTTCCCAAACACGATTGTGTCATTCCCTCAACTACCTAATTTTCACTTCCACGAAATTTTTTAGTTTTTGGCACCTTTTCTCTGTAATACAAATAATGTTGAAGAAATATTCATTTATAATTTTTTATTTTTAATTTTACCTTTCGCCTGCGGAGAATGGAACCGAGGACCATACAGTTTGTAAGCCAACACACTATCCACTGGGCTACGTAGCTGTTATAGTCACCAGTAGACAATTATCGTTATAAGTTACATTTATATAGCATAGTTTGCAGCGCCCACGAGCCCATGCAAACATAACATTATTTAAAAGAAACATACATTTGTTGGCCACGTGGAGCAGTGGTTAGCATGTCTGCCTTGCATGCAAAGGTTCGTGGGTTCAATCCTGCTCCGACGAACATTGTTTTTTTGTTTTTTGCAATTTAGACATTTATACTATATTAAATTTTTATATGAAACTTCGAAATGTGGGTTTATTAAAAATTTACAGTCCCCACATACATAAAATTCTCTCTCTCGAAGGCGAAAACACATGCTGTTTTTTTTTTCAATCTCCCTATGCTCTTGGTTCCGAATGTTTATTCTCTTTAACTTCCGAAATACTCATTCTAAATATTCAAATTAAAATAATATTTAGACTTAAGCATAATAAAATATTTGGCCCTTATCATAAACAGTTTTCCGAAACAACATACAACCGTTTCACAGAAAATTGTAACATATATATGTTTGCTCGAATTGTAATTTATATACTGTTTACAATTCACACATATATTTTTATGAAAAACATTCATACGCCCAAACATAATATAATTTTAAGTCATATTAACATATGTGTACCAAACGTTTTAGTGTTTAGTTTAGGAACATTACATGTTGGCAAGCTTAAAATATATTGTGTTAAAATTTGGTTGGCCCGAAAACACATTTTGTTATATCGAACATATGAAAAACAATTTTTCTAACAGTGCACTAATTGAATTTTGCCATGTATTTACTATGTAAACGCAAAATGTGAAAAAAAGGCAAGAATGGTCTAACTGTAGAAATACCATATAAGGTCATCATCAAACGTATATAATAAAATTTAGGCGAAACAGTATGGACCTTTTTGAATGTTTTTGGAAGGCAAAATCTTTGTATAAGAAAAACACTGAAAGGGTTATATAACGTTCCCATTGCGCTAAATGGCGAAATTATCCATGATATATTTTTTGTTCCATCCATCCTAATATGCACAA